>SOPF01025539.1:0-73857 GCA_012979155.1 Hypericum perforatum
TGCTTCCTCTTCAAGATTAGGTTCAACAACGAGTTGCACATGGAGATCGAACTTCTGCAGTCGTGACAAAGAATTCCATCTTCTACCTCCATCCGAGTGAGAATCGAACTTCTATTCTGGTAATTCTTCTCCTTAACAATCAAAACTATTATAGCTGGAGGAAAAATATTGCTAGAGTTATTAGGTTTAAGAAGAAATGACCATTAGTTGAAGGATCTATGAAACTTTCGATATTTGGCGGTCCAGAATATATAGATTAGAAGAGTTGTAATAACATGATCATTAGCTGGTTACTGTCTTCGACTGAACCTTCTATTGGTCAGAGCTTGAATGGACTAGAGACTGTAGAGGAAGTTTTGAATGATTTACTTGAAAGATTCGGGAAAGGAGACTCTATTCAGATAGCTCACTTGTAAATGCAATTATGCACACTCGAACAAGATGCTATGTCTTTTACATAGTATTTCACGGGTTTTAGAATATTTTTGGATCAGTTTATACAATATAGACCAATTACCTTGTGTCGATATGTTGACTTTGAGAAGGGATCTTCTGAGTGTGATTTTGTGAAGTTTAATCGTGCCTATATAAAGCGTGACTATCAAGTTTTTGATTGGTTTAAATATAACTATGACACAGTTTGAGTAGAACTCTATATTCAGCCTTACAACATGAGCAACAATTGTTGGGATCAAGAAAGAGTATTGGTAAAAGTTTACTCATACTGGCTTCAATTAGTAATAAAAAATTGTTGTAGTAATGAACGAAGGTTACAAAAAGGCATGGAATGATTCAAGAAAATCATTGTGCACTTTCTATGGTAAAGAAGGACATAGAATTGACAAATACTATATAAAGTTTGCTTTCCACCAAATTTTAAGTTCACTAACAACAAAAATTGGTGGGAGTTTTGACTCCTTTGTAGGATTGATAAGTCAGCCTACTCAAACTTATTAAGAATTACAAAGTGGACAACTATAATCTGTAGAATATGTCCCTGAGTCAAGGACTAGATAAGCTGTGCTTACATTAAATTAATTCAATCATCTAGTATATTTAGTCCAACAATCCTTTAGAATACCTAATAGTTCAGTTCTTAAGACTCTTTCTAGTGAGGTTGTACAAGTGAATGTAGTTCAAGATCCATCTTTTTCTGTTAAACATTTCTTCATTTTATTTAGAGTTTACTCCAAGATTAGGTCATCCAGTACGTGAATCTTATATTCAAGTACTTCTGATAACATTGCATTCTCACTTTAATTCTATGTAGATAGCCATCGTATGGTCAATGTAATGATCATATTGTCCAATCATAATCAGATAGTAGATACACATATTGATAATGTTAAAATAACATATAATATTTTCTATTCAATGTGTTATTAGTTTCTTCCTTTGATTTCAATTTTCTCTCTATTAGCAAACTAACATCATATTTTTCTTTCCAAATTTGTTTCAAAAATAATGTTTATGTCATCTTGGATCTAATGAATGGGAGAATAATTGACCACTTTGGAGTTCAGTGACTTATACATCCTTAACTATACCACTTGTCCCTACAAACCCTATGACCATCTCTTCATCACCTGCTAGAATCTCAGGTAACAATTCTACAACAAATACAACAAATGTAGCATATACAACAGATAAAGCAAAAGTGTGGCACTACAAATTAGACATGCTTCTTTTTCTCAAGTTTAGGAACTCCTTTAGTTAGACTCTATTATTAAGTTTTCAATAACATTGTATTATGAAGTGTGTCACTATGCCAAATACAAAAGACTAAGTTTTACTTTTAGTGATTTAGTTGCTAAAAGACTGTTTGATTTGGTCTACATGGATATATTAAATAAGTATGTTGACCCTTCTTATGATAGATACTCCTATTTGTTAACCATTATTAATGATCATTCTCATTATACAGGACTCTATCTAATGCGAGATGATATTCAAGCGTGCGACATTGTCAAGAAATTTTTACAATTGATAGAAACATAGTTTGGAAAGCGAATCAAGATAATATGATCAGACTAAGGTAATGAGTTTGAAATACTAAACTACTATAGTGCCAATGATATTATTCACGAACAGTCTTATGCCTACATATCCACGTAGAAAGGAAATATCAAGAGATACTCAAATTGCTTGAGCATTAATTTTCTAATTTCACTTGCCCATTTACTTATGGAGTGATGTAGCGATGGATGCTGTCTAGCTAATAAATTGTTTGCCCTCTTCACCTATAACCAACAAAGTTCCCTTTCAAATCCTTTACCAAAAACCACCTTAGTATAGTCACTTATGTGTCTTTGGATGCTTGTGCTATGCTACCATATCTATAGTCAATTGCATTAAGTTCATAGTTTGAGGTAAGCAATATATTCTGTTAAGCATTCCTATGGGCATTAAAGGCTGTAAGGCTTACAATATAGAGGTACATGATGTGCTCATTTCTAGAGATGTCATCTTCTATTGATATATTTTCCTTTCTAGAGGTCATACTCTAATGATGGAGCATATTATTAACATTCTACATCTGATCCATTATCTGCAGATTCTGTGGTTCCTAAACTCTATCTTGTGCAACATCATATTGTTTTCCTTGACCACCCTCATATGTTCTTCATCCTTGGATCTTGTTCTTGCTTTTTACTCTCCATCCCTATTCTACTAGACTTAAACACTTACCATCTTACATCTAATCAAATTACCTTGACCTTACTCTACAACACACCATGACTCCACTTCTTTATTTAGGTCAGTCTACTATATCTCATATCTATCCAATTTACTCTTTTTTTACTTTAGCTCATGTTAGTTCTTAGTCTAGAGCCTTTAGTTTATCTATAGTCACCTAGATAGAACCCAATTCATATCAACATGCTATTGAGAAGAAGTGTTGACTCAAAGCTATGCAGTTTGAACTGGATGCCCTGGCACAAAATCACACATGAAAGCTGGTGCATCCTCCACCTAGCAAACTTTTGACTTGGAGTAAATGTGTGTATAAGATCAAACACAAGTTTGATGGGTCAATTGAAAGGTTCAAGGCTTGACTCGTTCTAAGGGCTACACACAGTCTCTTGTTATCAATTACTTTAAAATCTTCACTCCTGTGGTTAAGTTATCTACCATTTGTCTAGTTCTTGCTTCTGTAGCTTCTCAAAGTTGGTATTTGTATTAGTTATGATATCAATAATACCTTCTTAAAAATGTTGATCTAGATGAGGAGGTTTATATGTAGATACCGCAAGGGCTCATAATTTTTGCTTTTGATTATAGTAAGGTATGCCAATTGACAAAATCTCTCTATGAACTAAAGCAAGCTAGCAGATGGTGGTTTGCTAAATTGACTACCATTATATTTGCTTTTGATTTTTGTCTAGTCTAAATATGATCATTGTTATGACCCTCGCAAATCTTGTGTTGGTTGTGACCGCAAGGTCTGACCTTTGGTTGTTTTGTGTTGATCGGTCTTAGAACCATGTTGGTTAATCTCGTCGACCTTTGGGGAATTAGGTGTAACTTTCTCATTTGGACTTCGATTTGGATGATTCCAAGTTGTGTTTGTCCAGAACACAATTATGCATAATTGTGTTAATATGAGATTTTCATTTTGAGGTCGAGTTTTGGAGTTTTGAGTGAATTTCGGGTGGGTTAGGATTGATAGACTTAGTTCATTGACGTTTGGTAGAAAAATCACAACTTTCCCATAATAACTCCGAATTGAACGATTCTAAGATGAGTAGACTCGTAAGACATAGATCTACAACTTTGCTGATTTGAGTTTTATGATTTGAGGTCAGAATCAGCATCGGGTAGTATCCTAGTGACTGCTGGCTTTCCCTGCGACCGTTGGGGGGAGGGGGTACAGATTTGCCAAATTTTGGGGCCAACGACCACTGGGCTACCCGAGAAGCTCTATTTTATTACCATTTTGCCGTTCTACTTCGTAGAAACTATAAATACCACTTTCCTTATTTAGAAAGTCCTATCCAAAGTTCCAACTAAATAGCTAGCCATTTGAGAGGGAGAAAAGGAGAAGAAGAAGGAGAAGAGAAAGAGAAGAAGATTTCTTCGATTTGGAGATTGATAAGTGGTTTTTAGATTAAAGTTTATTAGAAATAAGTGTAGATCTAGTGCTTACCTTTAAGTTGGTGTAAGCTTGTGATAATTGAGCAACTTTGTGGTTTTAGGTTTGAAAGTTTTGAGGCTTTGAATGGATGATATGAGGGTTATAGTTGATAATCTATGCTTTGATGATGGATTAGAGGAGTATTATGCATGTTTCAGAGACTTGGGGAGAGGGTTTGATAAATAAGGACATAGGTTTGATTTTGACTTTCTCATGTGCTTGAGGGATGAATATTGATAGGGTGTTTATTCTCTTGCTTAGTTAATCATCATTTGGAGTCCGATCAATACAAATCATAAAGTGAAGGGTGGAACCTTTTTGGAGCCTTATTGCAAACTTGGTTAAGGTAGGGGGATATTATCCCTAACCTTTGTGTTGACTAGCATTGTTTGTTATAAATTTGTATTTATGCTTTGATATGATGAACATGTTATGATTTGATGAATTGTGTATGTGAGTCTTTGATTTGTGTACTTTGATGATTTTGGTTTATGCATGGTTTTGACAAATATAAGTCTTTTGGGATTATGAGGTTATGGTTTTGGTAATTATGAATTTGCGTACGATATGTGTGAGTCAATTTGTGAGATGGCGGACGATGAGGTCTACCCGTGACCAACCAGGGATGTTGGCAATGTGCACATGTTTTTGGAGATATATTGGATTTGGTATAATTATGATATGGCCGACAGAGTTTGATTATGAAAGCGCCATAAGATATGGTATCCCAGTATTGTGAGAGAGAGTGACACATTCTAGACCTATCCGAAGTCCATCCATGATATGACGTTCGCGATACCACATTAGGGTCAGAACGTGTCTATGTGTATGAACTATGGAGTTATCATTTGTTTAAATTGAATTACTTGTGATGTGCTAAGTGTTATTTTGGCAACATTTGACTATGCATGAATTTGAGTCCTTGTGTAAGCCCTCTACCACATTATAATTATAAGTGTTGCTAGCTAAGTTATTTTACGATTAAGTTATAGACGTACTACTTTTACGCGTTTTGGCTTTAGCGTTGGTTGGTCTACTAGATGAGTACTTTTACGAGAATGGTTGTCACTATAAGTTTAGTATCATGTGTGAGCATATTAGAGTATTCTAAGGCCTTTAGACAAGCCTTCACATTGATCACTTAGTTCATTTTTAAGTTTTTCCAAAATTAGCCTCGGGTAAGTGGACAGATTTGAGCTGCTTGGGAATAATGGCCATAACTTTTTCATTTCTGATCCAAATTGAATAAGTGTAAGCTTGTGAATAAGTTTTAGAAAGCTAAGACATAGACCTACAACTTAGAAGACAAAGGTTTATCCAGATTGGTAGTAGAAGGATGTCAAAATTGAGCTTAAAATTGCTGGATTATGACTGGACGAGGAATAGGCAGCCAATTAGGAAGAGTTAAGTGTTTTTACCTTATTTGATCTTAAGGGACGAGATAGGCATGAAGAAAAGTCATCCAGGAGCCTTATAAGACTCGAAACTTACCTTAGGACAAGGGAAACCAACTACAGACACTCAGAACTGAAAATAAGAAAGAGAAAGAAGTAAGGAGGAGAAATAGGAAGAAACAGGCAGGTCGAAGAAGAACCTTGCAGTAAGTGGGTTTACGTTCAGATTTGGACTTTGTAGATGTCTAAAAAGTTGTAGAGGACAGAATTCCCTATTCTGTGGTATATTTATTTTATTGATTTAATGAAGTATTAAGTTCAATAGGTTCATTTTATGTTGGCTATGTGAACTGAGCCTCAGATTTGAGTAGGTTGAAGGAGAAATGACCTTGTGACTTGATTATGTTGAGTTTGGATGTGATCTTTGGATATGTTGTGATGAAGGACAAAAAGAAGAGTCCTGTTTTGGTGATTTTGTGAGTTTAGTGATGATGTTAAAGTAAGAGTACTTGATTTCATGAGCATGTCGAAGAAGAAGTTTGAAAGTGTTGATGGAATCATTGAAAGGAACTTAGTTGGTTGGTTTTAAGTGAGATTTGACATGTGTAGGGACTGCCATGAGTTATTTTAAGCATGATTATGGTTTTATAGATGTTGTATGGTTATGTAGTATTTATATGTTCTTAGGAAAGCAAGTGGACAACCAACGAGCGGAATTATCTAACGAGGTTTAGGATTTACTAACTTGGAGGAGGTTAAGGTGAGTGGATAATGGGTTCATGAAAATCATTATTTTCATTTGCTATCTATATTCCTTGTTATTTTAAAACAGGACAGTGAATAAACTATGCCTTGTATCTTAGAGCTATTCCATTCATTACCCCATCATCGATCGTATTCCGTCGAAAGACCTTCATTTACGATCTTATTCCTTGATATGGTTCATAATTTTTCCTATTATTATTCTATATGGTTATGAGCCTTGTACGATGTTCACGTTTACCCATTATGTTTATGAGGTCTTTGGAACCGCATGTGATATGCATTAAGCCTTTGGGGCGTATGCCATATGTCCTGCTCTTTGGGAGCGTCTATGCGTATATGACTTATGTTTATGTGGTATTTATGCTTGTGAAATATTTGTGCCTTATGTGGTATTTATGCTTGTGTAGCATTTATGCCTTATGTAGCATTTATGCTTGTGTAGCATTTATGCCTCATGTTGTATTTATGCCTTATGTTGTATTTATGCTTGTGTGTAGCATTTATGTCTTATGTTGTGACGTAATACTTGGCTCATTACTCATATCTCATAGCTCTTATGTTCCATATTATGTATTTTACGACCAAATATAATTATTATGTATTATAATTACATACGACACCAATTGTATCCCATTGACATCCATTAACCTCATGACACGTATTATCTACTCAATGAGCTTGTCTCACCATTCTCCCTTATTCATTTTCCAGATCCTTAGTTGGTGATCTTATAGAGCTTTCGTAGAGTCACAGGAGCTTGCTTACTGAGGTCGGGCCTACGAAGATGTCTTGTTTATATGCTTTTAGAGTTTTAGTGTATATGAGATGGTGGATGTTGTAGATTTTGGACTTGTGGTATGTTTGATATAGTTAATGATGTAGATTGTTGTGTAGTCTTAAGGTTTGCGAGTGTGATGAATTTTGTTGTATAGGTATGCTATGTTCAGATTTACGTTTATGAGGCTTGCAGGGATTTAATTAACGTTAATTTTAGTCGAATCCTTGCGCCTGTCACAACCACTAGGTTACGGGTCGTGAAACCTTGCATGTGGTTGGTTAGTTAATTATATGTTAGTTTTAATATCCTCTACTAAGTACTTCTAAGTACTTACTCCCTCCTCCACAGGTGACGAGAACTAGAAGTTCTACTTTGGAGTCCAAAGAGTTTGGTTTGTTCTTCGTGTGAAACCGTCGTCTTCTTCCAGGTTTCTCGAAGTCTTTGGATGGTACTCCTTTTATGATCTTAGACGAGTTTCTCCGTTATGCATATTATAGGACCTTGTGTTTAGACTTTAGAATTTTGTAAGAATGTTTGTATGTATATTTATGTATATATATGGTTTACCCTTCCGCATTCGATTCAAGCTTTTGCAATTTAATATATATTTGTATGAGGCTGGTTGGACCACGGCTCCTCGGCTTGGAGAGTGTGATCCAATGCCATCTCAGTGATCCGAATTTGGGTCATGACAATCATTCTATATTAATCTGAGATAAATCTAGCTCTTTATTGATCTTGTTGGTTTATGTGGATGACATAATTTTTATGGTGATTCTTTGTTTGCGATTATTTATTTTATGGAAACACAGTTGATATGGAGTCATAGTGATCTTGGAAATACTCAGTTAGCCAAGATCTGCTATGGTTAAAGAGACGTGCATATCAAAAGTATTAGGTAGGTTTGATATTTAGAACGCAAAATTATTGGTAACACCATATAGGAATCGAGTATCTTACTCAAGGTCAAATGGTAGAGTTCAAATCTTGTTGATGATTATACTAGAAGGAACAAAAGAGTTCCCACTATATTTTATATTATGGCAAGTGGTATTGGTTTATGACAAGAGAACCTAATGGAGAAGTAGTTCGAGGATGCAGAGCATGCAGATGCTTAAATAATAGAAGACACATCTATTGGTCACAAAATTACTTCTGCAAGTGAATTTGCTAGTTGGGATTCAATGGAGATTTGAGAGAATGAGCCAAGTAAGTTCAGAAGCTCAAGTTTGAGGGCCTGGCTTTAAGTGATTAAACAAAAGGATGTGAAAAAGTTGAGATGGTTTTATTGATGGTGAGTATCTACAGTTTTGTAGAGGAGTCAATAGAGTTGGCTTAGTTTTGCAAGATTTCATGGTTCTTCATAGGGTAGTACTTTGTCAAACTGGAGTTTGTTAAAATTCAAGTAGAGCTTCATGGTTCTTCAAAAATGAAAATTTTCACGCCAAGGTTGATTTGTTGAGTATGGCGTGGAAATCACCTTTGTTGGCAACCACCAACTTTGGTAACATGCATTAGGAGGATGAGGGGTTCGGGCTGGCAAACGCTTAGCCCTCTTGACTAGAAATTTTAGTTTATTATGACTATTATTTCAGACTCATAATTTTCTATAAATATATATTTTTTATTCAATGATTCAACTACTATAAAAGGCATATTATTTTAGAATTGGTTATGACTTTGTGATTCATATCAATTAATAAATATTCACTTTTTTACCATGGACAAGACATTACGTAGAACTACATTATATTTTATGTCCATGTTCTTTGTGCGATCTGTTTATGAGTTGATGAGTTCCTAACACTGTTAGAAGAAAGAACAAACAAAATAGTACGATTATCTATTTCTACACAAAATTGACAAGCAACTAGTATTGTTATTAGGATGTAACTAGAGGTTTGTATTTTTCAAGGGGACAATGAGGTACTTTTGGTGATACTTTCGAAACATGTAACATGGATAATACTTATTATAGTTTTTGTTATCATACTTGATTTATCTAGGTACTCAAAATACATATTCTTTCATTATAATATAAAAGTACATTTTATATCATAACATCTCATCCAAACATTGACAAATTTGACCAACTTTCACGAAAGCTAAGAATATCCAAATGACATGCAATTTATACTTTTTTTTTGAGTTGGCTCTAAAAAAATATAGATGTAATCTCATGTTAGACTCATAAATATGAAAGTTTATTTAAAGAGTTATTTAAAAAATTAAGATTTTTATTGGTAAAATAAAATTCAACCCGTGATTGATTTTATATTTTTTGGGAGTGAACTAAGCAAAAACGATTAACATCTAGCAAGCATGCACATGGAAATTTTTAACTTATCTAAAAGTTGGTCAAATTTGTCAATGTCCGAAGGATATATTATGATATCACATGTACTTGTTTTATTATTTTTAAACCATATAATTAAAAGTGTTAGCTGCTCAAACAACAATATAGTCAAATATACTTTCGTCATTTTCATCTCAAAACCAACAGAAAATAGAAAGTAGGCTTCTAAAGTTTTTTCATTCCGGATACCTTTCCAAAACACAAAAAAATTACCAACAATAATGCCACAAGAACACGATAAATAAACACACTAGTTAAACAGTTTTGAAATGGGTGCAGACTAACGAAACTATTTTAAACAGTGCAAAATAAAAATATAGATGCAATGATAAATTTTGTTTTTCAATATATTGTGATGAGCATGTGTTTGTGCCTATTTTAATGATATTTGGTCATATTTTCGTTGATTTCATCTTATCTTAGTGAGAATTTTATCAATTATATATGTTCAAGTCAAGCAATAGACATCTACCAGTCTTTCTTATATTTTTATAAGCATTCAGAGCGATTCACGAGCGATTGAAGACTATTGAAGGGATAATTATAAGAGAACATATTGCGGAGCCACTACTCGAGTATCAGATTTTTGAATATATAGAAAGTTTGAAGAGAGATCTATATTTTTGTCTCGATAGTCAAGGATAAATTTGTTGCCTAGAGGGTGAAAAATGAAAAATACAAAAATGTAACAAGGTTGATAGATACCTAGCGACCGTAAGGGTCTTGCACACACTATGTGGTTGATTTGAGCTATCTCGACTCTTCCTATTTTGATAGTTTTGAGCTTATTCCAGACTTGGATGACTCTTGGTCTCTGTTTGGCTCTAGAACATTATGTTATGTTATTTTTCTTATTTTAGGCCACTTATTTTGACTTTGAGGAGTTTTAAATAAAAATACCTCTTCTAAGTTTTCCTATTTCTAGCTAAAGCATTGGCTATATAAAGCATAAGTCTATGTTTAACGACCAATTTTCAACAGTCTTGAGACTTCTTTCTACGAGTTTTGAGATTATTAATTGAAGACTAAGATCTTTTATCTCTATGTTTTATTATGCTTTTAATTATGATCTTGTGCTTATTGAATATACATAGTATGTAGTTCTCTTGTGAGTGTGATGTCCATATTATTTGATTAATTGCTTGTGTTGAGTTATGGTTTGAATATCATGTACAATAATTGTTAATTGATAATCTTAATACTTAGCCTAACTTGATCATCTAGGTTATAATTATAATAGATAAAAATAGACCTAGAAGTACTTAATTTAATAAAAGAATCTATTAACATATTTTTAGATATTAATAAAATATTTTGATAGAGTAACAACAATCTGTTTAGAGAAATCGTCATAATTGAAGTTAGTTTAGTTTTAATACTAATTATGAACAAAATCAATAATGAATATTTTAGGCCTTTCTATCTTAGTTTTATCAACCTAATGAGAAAAAGTGTTAGAACCACAATCTAACATATATAGTTAATCTATAAGAATATTTTGCTCGTTTTATCTTCATTTTTCATCATTCATTTTTTTATATTTCTACTTTAGTTATTTAATTATAACCCCAAATCTCTTCATAAAAATAATTATTGCCCCTTGTCACATATGATTGAATATTTAGATTTTATAATCCAACACTGAGTAATAATTTTATTTACTACTATACTATTTAATTGCATGTTCAATTGCCTCTTAATTTTTTGCACATCAAATTGACATGTGTAAATTTTATTTTGAATTGTTTTAGATAAAAAAATCCAAGACTATAAAATAAAGAATATTGACATATTTTGTATGTCAACAATGACATGCTCGTATTGTGTATTTTTTATGTAAATATTTTCATTTTTGCAAAACGATTTATACATTTCAGTATTGACATACTCGAAATATCAATATTAAAGAAAAACGGTCTAATTTGTTTTAATTCTCAACCGTTTAGAATAATCTTCAGCTCTATACCCAATCCCTAGTTGCACATGTTCGTTTTCTTCCAAAGTTTGGTTGCGTCGCAGACCAAATGAAACTAAAAAAACGTTAAAAACATAGATCAAATCAAAAAGCCTAATCAATCGGATTCACGAACAGTGATGGGGTTAAACACAAATATCTCCAACTCCGGGTTAGCCCTAGGACTTCTTCGCATGAGGTGGCTGGCTTTTCCTAGTACAAACTTGATGAAACTATTATCTGCTGCATTGTGTTCCGCCTCCGGAAGATGCAGATTCACACTCGTCAAGCAACAGCAGCAGTTGATGATGAACTCGATGAACGTCATCTCGTCCGGGTTCCCTCGAAATCCACGAACATTGAGCACGAGAAGACTTTCCCTTATACTAGTCTGCGCTGTGAGGGCCTCGTCCCAGAAATTTGCGGGGCTGGTCGTTCCGTATGGACCGTCGTATTTCTGCATGAAATGGAAGAATGAATTAAGAGAAGGATAGTGTTGATTGTCAACTGAGGATTATTGAAAGTTTTTACTAACATGAAAAATCTTTCCTGAAGAATCAGAAGAAGAAGAAGAAAAGAGAAAGAGGTGAGAAAAGAGAAAAAGAAAATACAAATTCCAAGGCCTAAACGAAAACCATAAAGGTTACCGCTGCCATACTACGACTCGACACGAGCGAAACCACAAGAGTCAACACGGTCGATACAAACAAACTCGACTAGCATCATCTCAACGCTAACCGTGTTTTTGCCTCCTGTTCCTACCCGCATAGCCGTAGCCCGGAGCAGGTCTCAATAACATACCCCCTCTCATCTTACGCGTGGGTGGAGTCGCCCAAGATCCACTACCGACCATCCATCCCAAAACATGACGAGGGTCAAAAAGATCATCTACCTGGATGATATCTATGTCAACCAAGCCAGATATGGGACTAGCACCCTCCTGAAGGGTCACTATGTCTGCTCCGACTTGCACAGTATCTATGGAGGATGATCTCGGATCCTCCACGGCTGACGGAATGCTTGATGGAGTCTGTGTCATCGCTATGGGGACATGAGGTCGCTCGCTCTCGGCATTCAATTCACCTTAGAGTCAGGTAGTCTGTCAATCAAACGTTGCTCCGGGTCTGGTATTTCAGACACCGTAATCTGCTCTGGTGTCATGGGATCTGGCTCTATCAATATAATTGTAATGTCCCCGGAGGGAGTCTCTCGAAACCCATTGACCCATTCACCCACAGGATAGTGAGCGAAACCAGCCTGTACCAAATTCTCAAGGATCGTGATCGAGGCCAGCAAATCAGAAGAATTAAAGAGCTCTGCATCAAAAAAATCAGCCTCACAAATATCTTTCTCATTCTCAAAGACCCCTTCTTGTATCATGTTTTCAAGAAGTGTAATGTCAGCCAACCATTCAGTTTTTTTAACAAAATCTTCATCAAAAGAAACCTCAGATCGTCCAGTAACCTCCGCAATATCCTTGCCTTTTCTCTTACGACAATCAGTAGTAAGATGACCAATATTCTTGCAATAATCACAAAAATCTGGGAGGTTCTCATAGACAACATCTACCAAAATATCCCAAGACGTAAGCTTAAGCAACACATCCTTGATAACTGGCTTCGAGAGGTCTAAATCCACAAGAATACGAGGAGAAGCTCCACTAAACTTGTTGAGCGAGGAAGTATCAAAACGTATAGGTTTCCCAACAATAGAGGCTAAACCAAGTATAATGTCCCGAGCAACACACTCCATGCTTAACCCTACCAAACGGATCCAAATACGAGCATGTGTAGACAAGCACCTAGAAGGGTCAAAAAAGAGGGTCCAGGCTTGTAGATGAAGCGTACCTTGTGATAACTTCCAAATGAGGGAGTTTAAAATCAAGTTGCGATCTTTGGAGGACTGGAAATGAAATCCGAAAAATCCCTTACTCATTTTGTTTGCATTTGGGAGTAATATTTCTGGGTTTGATTTGTACTTGGCAGTGAAATTTCTGAGAGTAATGTTTCTATGTTTGGTTTGGGTCGTGGTTATAGAAGTGGACGTACGCAATTTCACTTTCTTGGATTATATAGTTTCCAAGAAAAAGGGTAATGATAATGCTTATGGATTTCGGCTGTTAGATACTTTCATATGAAAGATGTACTTTTTTGTAACGTGGATTTACGATGCGGAATATTAAGACGAAAAAGACTAAAATGAAATATGCATCCTTCATTTTTATAATGAGTGATGCATATTTTTTTGGCTATTATTTACAAATTTGTCTTTCCGACGCAATCTATTTCACGGTGGCTTGTTTGGTGTTATTAACCCCTTATCACCTATTTTTCTTTGTCTTATTATTTGGATTATGAATAGTCCCAAACATATTACAATAAGAATTCTCTGAAGTAGTTTTCATAAATTGATAATTTTTTAATTAATAAAAATTTTGGTCATGAAACATGACTAGTATGAAATTAATAATCAGTCTATCTTAATAAGTAATATTATGTACAGAAAAATATTAGTGCTATATCTCTATCCAAACAAAGTAATATTTTTGATCAATTACTCAAAATTTTGCATACCTCATTAATTTTTCTGACAGACATGTGGACACTCTCGACATATATAGATAATGCTCCAAAAATTTAACTTAAAAGACGTAAATTTAGTTTTTTAAAATAATTTATTTAAGGTGATATATTTTTTCAATCCGAACACTATCACTTTACAAATATTTTTACTTATTTCTTGCTTCATACAATAATATCTAACAACTGAAAACTATAAACCCATTACTGAAAACGGTAAGAACTTCTAAAACCTCATTTCCCTTTAGCCGATTCTCAAAAAGAAAAAAAAGTTCCCTTTAGCTAGAAAGTGGCTTATCGTTTACCTAAACAGCCAAAAGCCGCTTTTATGACACTAGTTACCATGGAAACTGTATATCCAAGAAAGCTTCGTTGCGTTCTTCACCACCTTTCGCTTCCATATAAACGAACCCAGAAACTCTAAACTCAGAAACATTACTCTCAGAAATTATACTCCGAAATCCAAACCACACAGAGAGAGAAGAGGAGAGGCAATTCCTGAGGAGATGGAGGAGGATTTCATCTTCAACGAGGACACAATCGTCCATCTCTTCGACACACGATTTCCCAAGAGGGTTGCGTTCCTTAGCTACGTCCGCGGGAAAATTTCAGACAAACCCGAAACAATCCGAGTTGGGAGGTTCAGCCTGTCAATGGCAAGGCCATGGGACTACCCCGACGACGTCAACTACTTCATCCACTTCGCGGTTTCTCGTGGCGTCAAGCACTTGGAGCTCGAATTCCATGGTACTAGACATGTACGTGCCCACCCTATCGACCTGGCTCAGGGCTTTCCCCTTCCCAACGAAGTATACGATCATCATCAAAACCTGAAGTCCCTGATGCTCACCTGGTGCAACATTGAACCCTTCAGGTTTTGCTTCTTCTCCTCTTCTTATACCTGGAAAAACCAAGCCAAGACTCGGTAGAATTCGCTGTCTCGTATTAGTGATTCGGTTTTCTTGAACTTGTTTAGGTTTACAAACTTCAAGAACCTGGAGATTCTGACCCTAGGTTGGATCAACATAACCACATCCCAACTCAGGGACCTGTTGGCTTCTTTCCCAATTTTGAACACCCTGAAGCTTCAATCCTGTAGGCGATTGGATGAGTTGCATATCGTGCTACCTGATGACGCGAGACTCGACAGCTTGGTGGTGGAGAACTGCAACATTGGTAGGGATCTTATAACTCTTGATGGGTCTAAATTGAAAAGGTTTATCTACTCCGGGAAGGTGACTCGATTCCACATGGGGAACACGTCCGAACTTCTCGAGGCTCGCCTTGATTTTGGGGAGCAGTTGGAGTTCACGACGAGACCTTTTCTCTGCGAGCTTCTGGATCAGCTGCACAATGTTAGGTTCATGACAGTTTGCAGCGCTTTTCTGCAGGTAAATTATCAATGATACATTAATCTAACCGATATTTTGAGGTTGATAAAATAGTTGCCAACACAATATCACGTTTGATATGATGATTGTTTTCTCATAAACTATAGTCTTGTCATTCAAATTTCATGAAGTCTGCTAATTAATATGCTTTCCCGATCAATGTTGGTCACAGATTATCCCTACCGCAGACCGACATTACCACACAGAAGAAAACATGAACGTCGAGCATCTGACACTGAACACTCATTTGCATATTAACGAATACATCGGTATAAAGTTCATGCTCGCAAGTTGCCCACGGATGAGCAGTCTCACCTTATGCCTCCGCCCAGGAAAGATCTTCTCTGTGAGTATTCCTCCTACAACTTCAGTAATCTTTTACGTAATCAATTCTTCTATTTGATGCAGAACTACGTACCTCCATACGGAATAATGGACATCAGCAATATTTGGCGTGAGCCCCTATTAGTGGAGCATTGTGTAAGGCAAAATCTCCAAGTGCTCAATGTTCATGGATTTATAGGGATTCCTCACCAGATGAAGTTAATTGAGTATATAATCCGCTACGGCCGTTTCTTGACGACTGTGAATCTGTATGTTCAAGAGGAGGCGCGACGTGTTGCCAATCTCGAGTATATAAGATTTAAAGCCAGAACGCTGAACGAAATGGCTAGTCCATACTCAAAGATATCGCTGTTTAACGCCATCACTTACGATTTGTATGAATAATGTTTTGTCCAGTGCGAAGGTCATATTGTACCATTGTAGAGTTCTTGCGTGTGTTTGTATGAATAATGTTTGTAATAATAAAGTTTCTAAACTGCGAGCTTTCCCAAAATTTTTTAACAATAAGGCTTCTTGGCTCTCTTGCAATCGCTTGATACCAGCTACGCAAGTCTTCGGGTCGCAATAGATCATGAAGTTTATTGATGTTCCTTGCTAGATGTAATCAAGTCTGATGTTTGGTTATTCTGCAAGAATTCAAAGCATAATTTAGAAGCTGAGCATTGAAGTATCTAGACCTTAGGTTTGGTTTATCCAAGATGATGTAATTCATTGTTAGTCGAATGATGTGATCCTCGCGGAAGAAATCACAAAATACGGATCTATTGTCGTCTAGGATGGATGAAACTTAGAACCCACGAATCTGATCTAGCAAGAACCTTGACACTAACCTCAACCCTAGCTATGAACAATCCGAGAACGCCAAGTAACGGTCGAATTCATGCCACAAACGAGGATGACAACTCGCTTGATAAGTGAAAGAAACGTTCAAGCCAAGCACACTAGCTCAAAGCAAGAACAAAGAGTTAATAAACTCCCTTAGCCAAAAGACTAAAATTCCGAATGTGTATGTTAAAGTTCTCTCAAATATGCGGACATAGGACCCTATTTATAGGCCTAGGGTTTCTCAAATTCCTAAATAATAAATTGCCTAAACAAGAGCCAAAACAAGCGGCTGAATAGGACTCCTAATTCTAGCCGAATACTTGCTCCTAAAGCAAAGGAATTCTGGCCTCTTATTCACCTAAATAAGAACTCTTATTCAACTAAACAAGTACGAAAGATAAGATACGAAATATTGTAGAAGCTTCCTTAAAGATCACGTCTAAACAAGGCTGAAAGTGTATTCCTACATTTTAGGAGTAGGCGTATCTTCCAAAAGGGCTTCTAGCACGTGTATGGGCTTTGCATGGACCATGCATACGTCCTTGGTCTTGCTTGTACTATCTTGGACTTCTTGAATTAATCCTTGCAATTCAGCTTAAAGTCTTCTTTGCCTTGCACGTGTCATTGGTCTAATAGGCACTTGCACTTGAAGTGAGTCTTGTAGCTTGGATTACTTGGACATAGGCATGCTTGCATCATTCCCCTCTTCTTAAAAAGGATTTGTCCTCAAATCCGCATCACCTACATCAAAAGGACTCAAATCAATAACATTAAAGGTAGCACTCACATTATACTCACCTGGAAGGTCTAGCTTGTAAGCATTGTCATTGATGCGCTCAATCACTTGGAATGGTCCATCACCACGGGGTAGCAACTTTGAATGCCTTTGGATAGGAAAACGCTCCTTCCGCATATGCAACCAGACCCAACCTCCTGGCTCAAAGACAACCTTGTGTCTTCCTTTGTTTGCTTGCCTAGCGTAGTGCTCCATTCTTTTCTCAATGTTTGCTCTCGCCCTATCATGCAATTGCTTGACAACTTCAGCCTTCTTCTTGCCATCTAAATTAACTTGTTCACTCATAGGCAAAGGTGATAAATCCAATAGAGTCAAAGGATTAAAGCCATAAACAAGTTCAAAAGGTGAAAACTGAGTGGCAGAATGTACGGAGCAATTATAAGCAAACTAAACATGTGGCAAACAATCTTCCCATGTCTTGATGTTATGCTTAATAAGTGCCCTTAATAAAGTAGACAAAGTTTTATTCACAACTTCAGTTTGACCATCAGTTTGTGGATGACAAGTAGTAGAGAATAATAACTTGGTACCTAACTTACTCGACAAGGTCTTCCAAAAGTAACTTAAGAACTTAGCATCTCTATCAGAAACGATTGTTCTAGGCATGCCATGCAACCTAACAACCTCTCTAAAGAACAAATTACTTGTTTAAGAAATCATCAGTCTTGTGACATGGAATAAAATGCGCCATCTTAGAAAACCTATCCACTACCAAAAAATTGAATCTCTTCCACGTTTAGTCCTAGGCAGACCTAACACAAAATCTATAGAGATATCAATCCAAGGTTCACTAGGTATCGGTAGTGGGGTGTACAAAC
Source organism: Hypericum perforatum (assembly GCA_012979155.1). NCBI lineage: Eukaryota > Viridiplantae > Streptophyta > Magnoliopsida > Malpighiales > Hypericaceae > Hypericum > Hypericum perforatum. The sequence goes on from SOPF01025539.1 coordinate 18,137, forward strand.
CATGGGGTTTTACCGTTGACTAAGCTTGCTTGCATGTAATGCAACGACCATAAATTCTTTCAACGTCTCTCTTCATGTGCAGCCAATAAAAGTGATCTTGTAGCATTGCCAAAGTCTTTGCAATTCCAAAGTGCCCCATCAATCCTCCTCCATGTGCCTCCTAAATTAATAATTCTCGCATAGAACAATTAGGCACACAAAGTTTATTTTCACAAAATAAGTATCCATCATTCCTAAAGAATTTACCATGCGCACTCTTCTCGGTTTCGCGAAATATTTCTTCAAAATCAGAATCAGTAGCATACAATGTTTTGGTGTGTTCAAAACCAATCATCCGTGCATCAAGGGTAGAGATTAGGGCGTACCTTCGTGATAGTGCCTCAGCCACTACATTTTTCTTACCTTGCTTATAGCAAATGACATAAGAAAATATCTCAATGAACTCCACCCAACGTGCATGCCTCCTATTCAGCTTGTGTTACCCCTTCAAATGCTTCAACGACTCATGATCAGAATGAATCACGAACTCCTTGGGCCACAAGTAATGCTGCCATGTCTCTAAAGCTCGAACTAACACGTACAACTCCTTGTCATAAGTTAGATAGTTCAAGGTTGCTCCATTTAGCTTCTCTTTAAAGTATGCAATAGGCCTTCCTTCTTGCATGAGGACAGCTCCAATACCTATTCCAAAAGCATCATTCAAAAGTCTTTGAGAAATTTGGTAAAGCTAACAAGGGTGCATTAGTCAACTTCCCTTTCAGTAGTTGGAATGCCTTCTCTTGAGCTTCTCCCCAAGTGAATCTCATATTTTTCTTGATAACCTCAGTGATTGGTGCGGCTATGCTACTAAAGTCCTTCACAAATCTTCTATAAAAGTTTGCTAATCCATGAAAACTTCTAACATTTGCAATGCTTGTAGGGCTTGGCCATTCTTGTATAGCTTGGATCTTCTCTTCATCAACCTGTATTCCATTAGCTCCAACAACAAAACCCAAGAACACAAGTTTATCCATACAAAAGGTGCACTTCTTTAAGTTAGCATACAACTGATCCTCCCTAACTGCATCTAAAATAGATTTCAAATGCTCCACATGATTCTCTAAGCTTTTGCTATAAACGAGTATATCATCAAAATAAACAACTATAAATCTGCCAATGAATGGTCTCAAAACATGATTCATAAGTCGCATAAATGTGCTAGGTGCATTAGACAAACCAAATGGCATGACCATCCACTCATACAACCCATACTTAGTTTTAAATGCTGTTTTCCACTCATCTCCTTCCTTCATGCGAATTTGATGATAACCACTTTTCAAGTCAATCTTAGAAAACATGCAAGAACCATGCAATTCATCTAACATGTCATCTAAACGAGGGATAGGTGATGATACTTCACTGTAATATTGTTGACTGCGTGATAATCAACACACATTCTCCATGATCCATCCTTCTTGGGCACAAGTAGGATTGGAACAGCGCATAGACTCATGCTCTCACGCACATAACCCTTCTCCAAAAGCTCGTTGACTTGCTTCTCAAGTTCTTTCGTCTCCTCTGGGTTGCTCCTATATGCTGGGCGGTTTGGAATTATTGCACCCGGGACAAAGTCAATCTGATGTTCAATCCCCCCTTATTGGTGGCAATCCTGGTGGTAATTCATAGGGGAAGACATCTTCATAGTCCTGCAATAGAGAAACAACTACACTTGGCAAGTCTTGCACAAGTTCGTTAGTGATCAAAAGCGTCTCCCTATACCGAAGTAAGATCATAGACTTCCTCTCATAACAAGCTTGCTTGATCTCACTTGCTCTCACATAATAGTTTCTTTTCCACTCATCTTTTCTCTCTTTGGCCAAAACTATTTCTGTTTTTGCGGCTTCTTTTGATCTCTTAATTGTAACCTCTCTTTTGGCCATTTTAGCATTCTGAATTTTGGCTTTTTCTCTCCTCTCCACTCGTTTCTTTTGTTCACTTTTCTTTCTCTCATCACTCTCTTTTTGCAACTTCATCTGATCTTCACAAACTTGTGATGGTGACAACGGTGCCAAAGTGAACACATGTTTCTTGTGAGTAAAAGAGTACTTGCTGGTGTGACCATTATGCATTGCCCTCCTATCAAATTGCCACAGCCTCCCCAACAGTAAGTGGCTAGCTTGCATTGGCACAACATCACACAATACCTCATCTTAATACTTGAGAATATGGAATGACACTAGCACTTGCTTCTCCACCCTAACTTCTCCACTATCATTCAGCCATTGCAACTTGTAGGGTTTAGGGTGCTTGGTTGTGATCAATCCCAACTTCTCAACCATGGTAGTGCTTGCTACATTAGTGCAGCTACTTCCATCAATGATCACACTACAAACCTTGTCCTTGATATAACACCTTGTATGAAACATGTTCTCTCTTTGTGCCATATCATCATCTTCTTTAGCTTGCACATTCAAGGATCTTCTTGTCACGAGAGTGAGGCCTTCATTGACTTAGATTTCTTCTTCAGATGCATCCTCCAACGATGGCATGCTGTCATGATCCGAATCTTCTCCTTCAGTCACGATCTCTCCACTCTCCATAATTACCATGACTTGCTTGTTAGGACATTGGCTTGAGATGTGCCCACGTCCTTGACACTTGAAACACTTAATGTCACGGTTTCTTGCTTGAGGGGTCTCCACCTTCTTTTGAGGATCAGCATGAGAACTCTCGGCCTTATGCTCTACTTTGGTTGCTTGTGGCTTGTCAAATTTCTTCGAGTAGCTTGGCTTCCAAGTAAAACTAGGAGTAGCTTTAGCTTCTCTTCCCCTCCTGAGTTGCCTTTCAATCTTTGATGCCATATGCACCATATCCGCCAACTCCACATAGTGGTGCAACTCAACTTTGTCTTGAATTTCAGAATTGAGTCCATTCAAGAACCTTGCCATGGTAACTTCTCTATCTTCTTCTATATAAGCTCTTATCATGGCCACCTCCATCTGTTTGTAATATTTCTCCACACTCAAGCTTCCTTGTCTCAATCCTTGCAACTTCTTGTACAGCCCTCTATAATAATGGCTCGGAACAAACCTCTTCTGTATCACCACCTTCATATCTTCCCACGTATTTATAGGGCGTTCTCCATTTCTCCTCCTGCTCCTCACAAGTTGATCCCACCAAAGTTATAGCATAATCAGCAAACTCAGTGATGGCAAGTTTTACCTTCTTTGCCTCGGAGTGGTTTTGGCAATCAAACACAAACTCAATCTTTTTCTCCCACTCTAGGTAAGCTTCTGGATCAGAACGACCTGCAAAGGAAGGAATCTTTAGTTTGATACTTCTAATTTTGTCATCCTCTCTTCTCCTCGTCTCCCTAGGTTGGCGTTCAGCTCTTGGCCTCCTATAGTTCCTTGTAGATCTTGTATCTTCTTCATAATCAGAATCTTCTCCACTTGGACTTCCTATAGGCACTCTCTTCCTTCATGCATGAACTTCACCACGGACAGGTTGCATACTACGAGAATTCTCTAATGTATCTATACATGATTGCATAGGCTCGAGTTCTTCTTGCATTATGTTCCTCAAGTTTCTTTTCATGGCTTCCATCAACACCTTAAGATCCACGCCAACTAAGTTACTTTGCCTCTCTCCTTCGTTTGGTTGAGACATGTTGCTACAAGAAAAGATTTGGTTAGTAAAAAATATGGCCTTACAAGTTCACTCCCTTACGTGTTTGCTCTCAATGTAAGGTGCACTCAAATTCACTCGTGTTTGCACTCAGATTTTGGCTTTTCTCTCTAATGAGCTCATACACTCTTGCCTTTTTCCTCTCTTGATAACTCTTGCAAGTTTATACAAAAGCTAGTTAAGCCTTGCTCAAACTACTCCTTTCACAAATCAAACAGGTTCGTAATTCTTGCTAGGTTCCTTGTGATGCACGAAATTCCCTTAGCTCAAGTTCTTCTTTAGCTTCGCACAACTTCCTCTTTAGTTGCTTCCCTTGTTTCAGAACTTCCCCTTTGTTCCTTGATTTGGTCTTCTTTCTCTTTTACGGAATAGGCTTGGATAGGCGCGCGTGTTGCTTGTTTAGTCTTGCGAAGGCCTAATCTATCTTGCGGACTAAATAAGCACTATTTCTTTTCTTTTCTTTTCTTTTTCGGTTTTTTTTTCTATTCTTTTTCTTTTCCTCTCGATTTTCTCTCAGCTTTCTTCTTTTCTCTCAACGCAAACTCGCTAGAGAGAACAAACGAATCAGCTGATACAAGAACAATCAAGAAAGCAATAAAACCACAAAATAACAAGGATAAGTAGCCTAAACAACAAGCCGTAGCTCTGATACCAACTGATGTGATCCTCGCGGAAGAAATCACAAAATACGGATCTATTGTCGTCTAGGATGGATAAAACTTAGAACCCACGAATCTGATCTAGCAAGAACCTTGGCACTAACCTCAATCCTAGCTATGAACAATCCGAGAACACCAAGTAACGGTAGAATTCACACCACAAACAAGGATGGCAACTCGCTTGATAAGTGAAAGAAACGTTCAAGCCAAGCACACCAGCTCAAAGCAAGAACAAAGAGTTAATAAACTCCCTTAGCCAAAAGACTAAAATTCCGAATGTGTATGTTAAAGTTCCCTCAAATATGCGGACAAAGGACCCTATTTATAGGCCTAGGGTTTCTCAAATTCCTAAATAATAAATAGCCTAAATAAGAGCCAAAACAAGCGGCTGAATAGGACTCCTAATTCTGGCCGAATACTTGCTCCTAAAGCAAAGGGATTCTGGCCTCTTATTCACCTAAACAAGAACTCTTATTCAACTAAACAAGTACTAAAGATAAGATACGAAATATTGTAGAAGCTTCCTTAAAGATCATGTCTAAACAAGGCTGAAAGTGCATTCCTACTTTTTAGGAGTAGGCGTATCTTCCAAAAGGGCTTCTAGCACGTGTATGGGCTTTGCATGGGCCATGCACACATCCTTGATCTTGCTTGTACTATCTTGGACTTCTTGAATTAATCCTTGCAATTCAGCTTGAAGTCTTCTTTGCCTTGCACGTGTCATTGGTCCAATAGGCACTTGCACTTGAAGTGAGTCTTGTAGCTTGGATTGCTTGGACATAGGCATGCTTGCATCATCGAATTCCCCCAAAAGTTAACATTTTAAGGAGCATAACAACGAAAAGACTCAAATTGCAACTAAGCTATATTATATCCTTTTGAATATGATATATTAGAATTTTTTTTTTCATTAGAGCAGTTTGTTTTTTTTCCTCGGTAGAAACTTGTTTATATCACAAAGGAATGAAATGGAAAGGATGATTGGATGTGTAGAGTTACTAAACTTGGAACTTGTTGTGAGATTCAAGCTACAACACATCTTGAAGATCTTCTATTTTTGCTTGAAGCAAATATTAATTTGTTTGGTGTGAGTACAACAGTGTTAATTAGAAAGGAAAAAATATATATTTTAGTGTAATTATGTTCAAATTCAATAAAATATAGTATGATTTAAAATTAAATTAGTCATTTTTGTAATTATCTAGATTTGTACTAATTTTGATATTAAGTGCCTACCATGATTTTAACGTGTCTTGATGCTAGCTATTTAGTTCTAACATGGATTAATTCAATTCTTAAAATTGATACCTCTACTATGACGATCGACCTGTCCACAAACTTGGTCTTGTATTATGATGTGAGCACTAATATCTACTATAGTAATTAATTGTTGCTGTTCTCTCCAGTTTGTACTCTTAAGTTACATATTGAATGAAAAAGGCTTCAACCTACATGAAAAAGGGAAGTGGCCTAGAATCAATCGAGTGACACAATCACAAGGAAAATTGTAGTGTCCATCGTCTCTTGTATTGTGCTCCATAATCTGACTAATTCCGTTGCAGGTATTTTTTTTAAATGGACTACAATTTAAACTGTATTTTTTGGTCCAATCACGATTTTCTCTTTTAAACATACGTCTATTGTTAATTATAAATAACATTAACCTTTTCAAATAAATTTAAATATTTCCTAATGTTGTTTCGTTTATTATTTTAAAAAAATGTCTTGCTGGCTGGTCCAATCGGTGAATCTACAGACCCAACAGAATGAACCGAGTGATATTATAGAGAACAATTCTTAAATTCCTAAAGTTTTAAGGTAATGTACCGAGAAGTTGAACACTTAGTAAATGACTTTCAAAGTTTTTAGAAATCGGACCGGTTAATTGTTAGGATCAACTTTTTACTCAAATACTATGATGATCAAAATATCCCCTCACTTTAAATATCTAAAATCCATGTAAACATACTAACCTCACACCCACGCTAAAAACATTCCAACCCATCCCGATAAAATAAAAACATCTAATTCTATCTTCACCCACCCTATCAAATTTAATCGATTAAACCTAAATCAAAACAATAAAATTATCTCTTCATTCCACTTTCTCGGCAAAGTCATGTTTTTTTGGATTTTTTACAAAATATGTTACTATTCATGATAAATTATGAAAAGTCAAAAATTTTAATTACTAAATAGGTGTCCACGTAAAACATCATTATTTTTTTTTCATCATTTGAAATGAGTCACCAAAAAATTACATTTGGAACCAAGTCATAGATATGTGTTCCGTGACTTGGTTTTTTTTCTCCATGATTTGGAGCGTGTCACGATTTCTTCTTTTTTTTGTTTCCTCATCTTTGATCACGGATGGCTGGTACCTCCTTGTCATAGTCCTCCGTCCGCCACTCTACTCTCGACACACGTAAACTACCTAGCTGAGCAGGATTGTTAGGAGCGAGGAGTTCACTAAACTTCATGAATTTATTGAATGAAGATCAATCCATGATCGTGCCTAAATAGCAATAAACTAATGGTCAACACCGGTTAGAATTGACTCGTCCTAGTCTTGCAAACTTGTCAGTAGTAGCTTGAACTATCACTCCTCTATTTTTTGCCACCATCGTCTTCTCCGTTCTGCCTTCATTCACTATGAAATTTCACGAAACCATTGAACAAATCTACATCCAAAACTGTGCCTCAATAGCGACAAACCAACGATGAGACAAGTTTGAATCAACTCATCATGGTATCATGAGCTCGTCTATTGCATAATCGCAGACCATTGTGCCTCCTTTTTTTACCACCATCTTCTTCTTCGTTCAATCATTGCTGGCCATGAAGTTTCACTAAGCTATTAAACGAAACTCCGTCAACGACTGTGCCTCAATAGCGACGAACCAACGACCGAGATTAGTGAAAATTGACTCGTCATGGTTGAAACATAATGGAATAGTAGAAGACGATAACAAGGAGGCACCCGTTGTTGAAGAGATGAAGAGACGAAGAAGAATAATTTAAAATTTTAAAAAAATGCTTCGGAAAAATCCATAATTTAGTTATGGAAATTTTTCCCGTTGGTTTTCCCCCTTTTGCTTCTTATTCCAAGAAAGTTTTCCCCCTTCTTCGCGGTTTGTGTTCTTTTCTATGGTTTTTGTATGATTTTTTTAGTTAATTGTCAGCCAATTTTTTGTAAATGCCGTCTGCATCTGATTAATTGATATTAAAAAAAAGTTATAGTTTGAATTTGTGGTTAATAATTTTAGTATGATGATATGGGTGAAGTATATAAACATAATTTTTTTTTGATGATTGAGTACGATGATATAGATTGAGTATGTTTTACTATGATTTTTTTAAACCGTGTTAAGGATATTTCGATAAGTTTTATTAGCATTTAAGACGGAAATTGATCATGCGGAATGAGGAGTTGAATTGTTTAAAATTAGGTATTAGTTTACTAAGACAGTACCTTCTCATATAGTAGATCAAACGTGGAAATATCAATTTGATTGCGAATGGGCCCAAGTCTGGTAAACAAATTTTAAAAATGAAACCAATAAATCTGGGAAAATATGAAAAATAAATCTGAAATTAAATATTACGAGAAATCCAAAAGGTAAAATATACCGAAACTCTTAAAAATATAAAACTATCCCCGAAAATACTTGGCCTCTAGTTAAGAGAGATTCAAATATCAAAACATAAAGTTATTTAAAATACATACATAAACCGCCTTATCCACCAAAATCAGAAACAAGAAACTGGTGTAGAGATTATAGAATATGCCAAATATATATGAACATGTAACATACTGGTGCTTGATTGAAAGATATCACAGACTCAGTGTCTACATGTACATTTCATTACAAGTATAATTCTATTCATAAAGAAAGAGCTGTTCTTCTAAGTTGTATTCTTGACGATGTTCGTTGCTTTTACACAATCAAGCCAGACATGAAATGGACTAAATTAATCTTGCCAGATATGGTATCAACGTCACAAAAACCTCATATGCTGCAACAATGAAGTAATCTTGATTATCCCAACAAAAGACCGACCTTAGTTCACAGTCTCGGTACTAAACGTCCAACATCTGACCGTGAACACCTAATTGCACATTAGCGACATCACCAGTATATAAAGTTCATGGTCGCAAGTTGTCCATGGATGAACACCTTCTCCTGAGGCCTCTGCAACGGAAGAATTTCTTGCGCCGCGGATATATGAAATGAGAATGTTTATCCGTGTGCAACTTGGGAACATGAACTTTGATGCCAATCAATTCGGTGCTCATAGTCAAATGCCAGATGCTCAATTTTGACTGTATTGCATTATGGTTTTCTCCGCTGGATAGTAATCCACATAAACCCACTTTCTTTTTCTTTAAATTGACTCTTCTATTTGGTGCAAAACTAGTAGTGGTCTATATTAAATAACCAGCACCAAAAATTTCTGGCTTTAGGAATGCAAAGTCTCCAAATTTGAGCAAAATGTCACATACTACTTCTTATAAGGAGGACGTAGAGATCTATTAGAATTGAACTACTCACTGACCAAACTTATCTAAATAAAAAAAAATTCATAATATATGAATTAACGAAAATAATATTTATCAAGTGTAATTAAATATTCAGATAAAGTAATGCAGGTTCATCTTTAATTATCACTCAAGTCTATGACAGGTCTTAAAAAATTCATATTCTCGGTCTTAAGATTTTTTAGTTCAAATCTTGTCGGGATTGGATTCGGTCCTGGAAGTGATTTCCAGGACCGTCCTGGAACTGGTTTTTACAATACGTTCAAGTGGTTTTGGCAAAACCACTTGAACATACTAAGAAAACCAGTTGAACATATTAAGAAAACCAGTTGAACATACTAAGAAAACTATTTGAACATACATACTAAAACTAGTTAAACATATAGAAGAAAACCAATTGAACATATTGAACATTTTGCTGGAAACTACTTGAACATTCATTGGGAACCACTTAAAAATACTAAGAACACCACTTGAACATACTAAAAAAACCATTTGAACATTAACTGACAAACCACTTGAACATACTAAGAAAACCACTTGAACATAGTAAAAAAACCACTTGAACATACAAACAAAACCACTTTAACATACTAGGCAAAACCACTTAAACATAAATTGAGAACTACTTGAACATACTAAGAAAACCACTTCAACATATTAAGAAAACCACTTCAACATACTAAAAAAATTACATTTGATTAATTAACAGTCGATAATTAATGCTTGATAATTAATATCAGTAATTAATAGTAATTAATTAATTAATATTCTAATTAATTAGTTAATGCAAACCCCCCTCTCTTTTCTGCACCCCCGCTTACCTTTTCTTTTCCAGGACGGTCCTGGGCTATATTACCCATCCACGACCGAATCCTGGCCCAATCTTGTCACTTGGATGGCATACAGAGTTGAGCAAGTATAAAGACAAGGATAACGTTTTAAAACGGATCAGGATGAACTCCGAAGTTTACTCCGTTTCCTGATCACACGAGTCGGATCTAATGCTTTTTAAATTCATTTATCTTTTATAATGTTTAATATTAAATTGTTAAAGATATCTAGATGTCTCTATTTTTTATTACAAATTTTATTTTATAAATGTCTTGCCGGCTGGTCCAATCGGGGAATCTACAGGTCAACAGAATGAACCAAGAGATATTATAGGTAAGATCGGTCCACGATCGTGCATGAAATAGCAATAAACCAACGGTCGAGACCGGTTAGAATCAACTCATCCTGATTTTGCAAGCTTGTCAGTAGTAGCCTGGATCTTTATGTCTCTATTTTTTGCCACCATCGTCTTCTCTGTTCTTCCTTCATTCTCCATGAAATTTCACGATGCCATTGAACGAATCTCTATCTACGACCGTACCTCAATAACGAGACAAGTCAGAATCAACTCATCATAGTCTCGGAAGCTCGTATATTGCAGCCTCGCAGACCATTGTGCTTCCATTTTTTGCCACCATCTTCTTCTCCGGTTGATCGTAACTCCGTTCGTGAAATTTCACAAAGCTGTTGAATGAAACTCTGTCCACGACCGTGCCTGAATGATGACGAAACAACGACTAAGATCGCTCATGGTCTACGCACGGTCGAAACACAGTGGAGGGGCAGAAGACGATAACGAGAAGGCACCCATTATTGCGTAGACGAAGAGAAGAAAAAAAGAATTTATTTATTTTTAAAAATAGGCTAAGGAAAAAAGCAATAATTTAGTTGTGGAGGTTTCTGTGATTTTGAAAGTTTATGTTACGCGAAATTGTTGTAATAGAATTATATTTGCTTCTTGTTCGAGGAAAGTTTTCCCCCTTCTTCACGGTTTATGTACTTTTCAATGGGTTTGAATGATTTTTTTTTAGTTGATTGTTAGCCAATTTTTGTTACATGCCTTGTGCAAATTAACTGAGATTAAAAATTATAGTTTGAATATTTGGTTAATAAATTTAGTATGATAATATGGGTGAAGTAAACTTAATTTTTTTATTTTGATGATTGAGTATGATAATATAGATTGAGTATGTTTTACTATGATTTTTTTAACTGTGTTAAGGATATTTCATATTTCGATAAGTTTTGTTAGCATTTAAGACAGAAATTGATCATGCGGAATGAGGAGTTAAATTGTTTAAAACTTAGGTATTAGTTTACCAAGGACAGTACCTTCTCATATATTAGATATGAGGGATTTATTGCGCGATTAACACATAACCATACGTTAATCCTCTTACAAGTAACGAACTAGTTCAGTAACTTGCTTGTTGTAGCATGATTCCATAAGACTGTTGTAACGAGTTATTGTCATAGGTCGGTTTACAATCACTAACGGATAAGATACGTAAATAATTTTCCACGAATGACATTACTTCATGAAGTTTGAGACCTATAAGGACTAATACATAATTTGTCCCTTTTGAGTGTGGATCTAAGTGGCAAACTTACATTCTGGTCATCAGCTTTCTCCTGCCTTTTATATGGAGCCCCTTGGATTGCCAATTCACCCTATATGGGTGAGTAAGCTCCACTTGGTAAAGCTACCAAATTGCTTGGTCACCTTTCCAAGTGGCAATTCACTTAGAAAGGCTACTTGACCATCTTATTTGGGTTCTCAAATGGGCTTATGCTATGATTTGCACAATAATGGGTGCTAAACCCAACCCAAAAAAATTAACAACTCTCACTCACACATTATTGATCATAATCAACAAAGTTTCAGATTGTTACTTAGCAAAGATTTTGTGCGACTGATTCACTTCTTTCAGTAGTTACTCGAATGCGGATTTCCTTTTGTGCTTGTCCGAAGTGTGCTGTTGATTTGTGCGTGAAGATTTTCTTTCTTTTTGTCTCCTGCCACCCTTCGGCGCGCGCCACTAGTGTCTTTGGCGTGCTCCAAATGTGTCAAGCAAGGTGCGGACCAGAGTTTGGTCTGCACTGGCACGCGCAAATAATTTCTGGCGTGCGCCAATGTTCTTCAGAAGAACAATGGCGCGCGCAAATACTCTATGGCGTGCGCCAATTTTCAACAGCAGTAGCACTGAGCAAGTCCGGTAATGTCGATCCTCAGGGAAACAAGTTTCTAGGCTTCGTACTTGGTTTCTGAACTTGTTTAGGGGGTAAATTATGAAGATTGGTTGACTTATAACACTAACAAACTTCGAAATTAAAGATCTAGAGATTAAAACAAGGACAAAGTCTAAGAACTTCAAAACACAAAACTAACAATCTGATTTAGCAAATTTGACTTAACAGTGAGTTTTAGAACCTTTGAAACACATGTAATCAAGCAACTCAGGTGGTTTGTTAGGTTCGTTTATGATCCGAGTGTTCCATGAGCAACAAACCTACACTTTCGCGCTAGATTCGTCTAAGTTGAACATTAGCAAAACTCAAACCAACTAGGTGTTCTTTCGACCCCCCTAACTGATTTAAACCAAGCTAAGAACAAATGATAATTACCACTCAGTGGACAACTAACTACTTAAGTAGATTTCTCAGTAATTAAGCATTTAGTCATCTAGTTAACTTTTCCACTAATTCCATCTCCTTTCGGTCTCAAGTTTTAGCTAAGTTCATGATTATGGTTATTTACTTAGATTTTATCACAGCCAACTAGTCTAAACCATTGTCAATGGCAAGAACCAATAGTGATCATAATCTAAGCAAATCCACAATTAAGCTTTAAGTCCATTAACTAGAGCATAGTCCTATTAGTTTTACCCCCTTGAGTCAGTTAATCACATGTTAGTTTCTAGGCCCCAAACTCACAGAATCAACTACTCACACATGCTTATAAGAAAACACAATATAAACAAAAACATACTTGACATTAAATGAAAAGAGTAAAGAGAAGAATGCTTATCAAAGATGATTAAGCTTCCTTTCTTCACCATCAATCCACAGCTGAGAGGAGAGTACAATTTTCGTGTTCTAAGTCTCTGGTTCCTCCCTCTCTCTCTCTCATGACAATAATGCTCATTATGAGCTAAAAACAAAAGTCAACTAAAACTAATCTAAATCTCTACACTAATTGCCATTGTGCTCCACAAATGTCTGCCATAATCTCCCAAGTGCGTCCCTCTGAGTGCCTAGGCCCCCCAATATGTTTTCCACTCAGTTGAGTAAGTGGAATGGCAAATAATCTGTCACTGTCTGTCACTGGCGCGCGCCACTCGTGACTGGCGCGCGCCAGTTCTTCAAACATTTGGTCGTTCGCGTCTGTGTCGTTTGAGTCTGGTCGTTCGCGTCTGTCGTTCATCAATGGCGTGCGCCACTAATTCCTTGCGCGCGCCATGTCCATCAGACTTGCACCTCTTGCTTTTACGACTTCGATTCCGCCCGTGCCTTCACGTCATCGATCACGTCTCCACCTCAAGTCCAGGAATAAACACCTAAAATCACACAAAACACAATAAGAAAGCATAAACACACTCAAAATCACAAAGAACAACAAAACTAAAGCAAGACGACAAGAAAACGACTAAAACATCCTAAAAAGTCTAAAAAGATCCTAAGAAATAAACACAACGAATGAGTGTTTTAGGCACTCATCAGCGACCAACATACATCGAGTGTAAAAAACTAAACTCAAGAGCACCCACAATGGCTACATGAATTGTAGCATCTCGATATTCTTATCACATATAGTATGCCTTATCCAAGGTTATAAATCATTACCTTTTCACAGACTTTTCAAGCTAATAACATAAAATCATACTTTCAAAATATATTAAGGATCATTAGGATAGTGTATCAGATTAAGTTTTTGAAATTGGTCTCACACCAGGGAAATATAAATCACTCTATGATTTTCCATCCATTGGTCGACTAAGCAAACATGGTACTATCCACATTTTATGATGTTCATTCCTCTGTAAAGGAGCACATGTAATACATAAATTAATATCATATTAGAGCATTAGCTTTGATGTTTTACTGAACAACGACTTTAGTTTACATAAAACTGCTCCAGGCTATCAAAATAGATTAATGATAAGTTCCACTTATTTCTTATCACCCAGATTCACAAAAAATCCTATGCAGCAACAAATGCTTACATTAACAAATCTTGCACTTTAACAAGAACTTATCTTGTAGTTAAGAAAGATGACATCAACATTTTAGACTAGACACTCGATATCATGATGTTCATAAAACTGCCTCATTTGAATAAAGAATCAACTCGTTGACTCCCACTGAGATAAACACCTATGTGAGTGAGCTATTTTTCTATCTCAGATGCATTAGTAAATGTTACTCAAAATAATATTCATAATTGTACTGCTGATATAGTACCAAATATTATTGAATAACAAATTCAATATATACTATTTGGGCAAGAAACAACTCATTCGCAAATTGTGGGACCTATCGTATTTCTCAAAATATCTTAAGATACTACCTAAGATTTGTAGTCATATCTCACATGGATATGTGTTTCATGCTTACTTCTTTACATATAACAACTAAACATAACCTATGTTTATTGGTTTATCTAGGATAGCTTTGGATGAATGGTTGAGGACCCTCTTTAGCTATTTTATTTATTGCATAGTAATTACAAAAATCACATTCACAATTCTTATAAGTGATAAGGAGATGGACACTAGTCTATTCATTGCTACTTCATGAGATAGTTTCTCTAAATGGCAAATAAATATATCCAAATATGAATATTTATATATTCACACTCTTGCCAAATTGGCATTAGCATAATCTATGATGTCACGTCTTAATCTAAATAATTGTATTACAATCATTTCTAAATAGTTTATAATTTTCTTGACTTTATGAGAAATATCTCGATACAAGTCTTTACTTTAGAAAATGATCTTTTTGACTACTAGGGCACATATGACTATTGTCATCACATTCAAATTGTTAAACTTAAATAATTTTTAGAAATCATAACTTCGAGTAATAAGAATTTTTTAATATCTTTAAATTTCAAAGTGAGTTAGAAACCATACTTTGATCTTGTAAAAATATTTCTAATCAATTCTGACTATTCATATGTCATTTACATATGATTATAAACCTTTTTAGAGCATTTAGTATTGTTATCACAGTACTCACCAATCAATTAGAAAAATATACGACATTTTTATATAAAGATCAAATCATGAAATGATGAGTCTAATACTAACTTGCGTATAGATTGAGGTTATTTAACAAATACTAAGTTTGGCATCTTAATCTATGGATACAACCCTCTGGTCAAACCATGTTGATCCATCTAATTCTCCACTGAGAAATGCTGTTATTATATCCATTTGATGTAGCTCTAGATCAAGTAAGTCATTATAGTCAAAATCAACCAAATAGTGAGAAATTTCATAGCGATTAAGAATGACTTCTTAAAATCAACTCTTTTATATTATGTAATACCACTGAAAAATTAATTGAGACTATTTGTGCTCAATCTTGAGAATTCATTAATACTCAAACTGTGCCCCATAGACATATGAACACTAAACTAGGTCTTAAACATACTTTGGTCTTATCTATTCATTCATTGCATTAACTAAATCATTCTAATTAAGAATTGACAGAGCATCCGAAATTATCTTATGTTCATTCTCATCTTACATGATTTGCTAAAAGAAGTATCATTTGCATCTTTATATAAGAGAACGTTTCTCACACTATCAACCTTTAGTTGTTGATGTGAAAAAGATTATTCTTTTAGCTTTATGAATTTCCAGTTTTGATAAATATCTCACATACCCATCGTAACTAGAATTCATATCCTACAAAAATTTTATTCCAAACTCCCACTGAAGTTTAGAATCCTACTCCTGTTAAGCCATAGATTTGACATACTCCCGCTGAGATGAAGATTATTGAGATCATGAACTTTTGGACCAACTAAAGGTAGTAAATCATTATTTATCTACTACACAAAATCTTCCCACTCGAAAGGAGTGATCTAGATGATCTTAACTTATCAGTTCATATAAGGCGGGTCATAATTCACCTATATTAATTTTTAAAAAAATTCATTTTTTAGAAATATTATATGGTTCAAATGATATCACTTTTCCATTTGATTGCTCAATTTTGAACACGTGTCAACTTATTGATAGTTGTAAGTATTTGACAAAGATATTCTTTGTAAGATACTCACACAAATGGATGCAAGATGATCTATCCTCACATTCTTTTGACCATATATTATAGAATAAATTTAATACAACTAATGCACAAATCTAGTTATTCTATGAACAGATCTTATAACTAAGAGTGATCATTCGAATTATGCAAATCTGAACTATCCAAATTTATAACTATCCAAACTATCCGAGTTGGTTATTTTGCTATTCGAGTCCAAATCTGAATAGTTGATTATTTGAATCCAAATATCTGAATTTTTTTGGGTTCGGATTCGGATAATCCAAACTATCAGAGAAGAGAAAAAAAATGATAGTAGCTTTATATCTACCTAAACCATAATAAAAAATTAATTGAGCTAAGGATGGAAAGAAAGAACTATGGTGAGCGATGTGCAGGCACAAATCCGAGAGTTTTTCTCGAGGGACAAGCTCGTGTGACATCTAGGGGGACAGAGTAGAGGCTAGGGTTGTGGTGCCCTTCCCAACTTGCTAGATGGACCTAGCTGGGGTCGAGGACAACTTCTTTGGTGGGTTCATTACAGGGCTGGTCCACTGCCTGTGTGTACCTGATGCGGCCTTATAGGGGAACTTGTTTGGTTCCTTCTTTGTTGAGCCTTTACTTTTTAGGGTTTTTGAGAGTTAATGTTTGAGGTAAAAGAAAAAGGGAAGAAATGAGAAGTTAACTTTTTTGTCTAAAGTTGCAGGGGAGGGAAGGATATTACTCTCAACCCAAGCCCACAAGTAGTTATTTCTCTAACAAATATTCTTCAAAAATCCCATTTGAAGTTCGGATAGTTTGGATATCGAACTCAAATTTTTTTATCCTAAACCAAATTTGAATCTAAGCTAAAAAGTTTGAATAATCTAAATCTGAATCTAAATTTGAATAACATTTTGAATTTGGATTCGGACATCAGATATCAGATTAAATGCTCACCCTTACTCATAACTATTTTTTTATTCTAGAAGTATTCACATGTAGGTAAATTTGATCTTTACCAACTTATCTTTTAGTCCTACCTCAGTTAGACAATCATGTATTTTTCACCAATATGGTCCAATCTAGAATAACATAATAAGACATCATCTACAAACATTAACTTATGATCGCAAAAAAAAATTATAATGTAAATCACATAGATTAACATTCAAAATGAGAATCAATTTAATAATAACTATCATAAATAAAGACTTGTCCAAAATTCTATTCAATGTGTTATACTCAACTATCTAGTAGAAACTAAGAGACGTTTAAACTTGAGCAAACATGAAATTCTTTGAATTTCACAGAGTATATAACACATCATGTAGTAGTAGAATTTACAGATATAATTTGTTTGTATCAATTCTTTCAACTTTTACTCATGTATATTGTCCAATATTGACGGAAATTACTCCAATCAATGCATATTGAGATTCAAAAGATTTCATATATCTTTATCACATGTTATATCTCAACTAAATTAATTACTTAATTGACATTTAGATTGAAGAATAAATCTTGACAAATGTAATCCACTCACAAGTGAACTGAATGATTGTCTTAACGATGCAACTTATCACAAATGCCATATCTTTAGACAGTTAAAATATTTCTTTTCAGAAATATCAAACCTATAAATCCTCTTACCCTTAGAACTTTTTTTTGGGTTGTCCATTTAGTTCTTACTCTTTTATTTATTAACTATTCCATTTACCTCTAATATTTTTGGTCAACCTTGTTGTTGCGCCTAAAAAAACCAAAGATAGAGGGCGACTCTTTCCACAGATTTTGGGAGGACCGTTGGCCAAGCTCTACCACTGGTTACCATGGTGGGGCACCCACCGACTCGCGGAATGGCCGGGCTAGCTCCATGGCTACCACCTGGCACAACTGCCATCCCTGCACAACCATTGTCAACAACCTTGGTTTTCCCTAATTTGGTCTTGTTTTGTAGATCTTGGCCAACCTACTCCGAGCCTATGCTAGCCACCTACTTGGCTTTATCACCCTCCTCGAGGCCTTTTCGACAAGTCCATCGACGAGTTCCACCGCCATTGACTAGCATTAACTGGCATTGACTGGTGTTTTTATTCCTTTTCACAGCTTCAAAGGTGTCTCTCCCTTCTCACACTGTCGGCTCAGCTCCCGATCAGGTCTTCTCTCCTCTCTCCTTGCTCCTGTCGTAAGACAGACTTCCTTCCCCAGTCTTCTCCTCCACGATAGTTCATTAGTTTTGGTTCTTTTTGCTGTGAGTAGTGGTCACCCTTCTGAGGTGCTCTTCTGTTGGCCTGAAGGACCATGGCCGGCGAACGATATGGCTGTAGATCAATAAGATGATTCTTTCTGACAGTAAGATGGTTTCCCTCTTGGCGGCACGGGATTTTTTTCTAAGTTTTTCGCAGTCGGTAGCCAGGTTTGGGCTATGGTTGCCTGGACTTGGCTGCCTGGTCAACTTGGAGTTAGTCCCTCCAGTGCAATTAATGTATCAACCTTGACAACTCGACTTGTGAGTTTGCTTGAGTCGATTATGTATCGATCGTGATGACCTAACTTGTGGGTACGTTCGAGTCGATTTACAATATGGCGACGATATCCTTTATGGTATTTGGTTAGGCCTTGGAATTCTCTTCGCCTCCTTTATTTTTATTTTTTTTTGGTAATAAAAGTTCTCTTTAATTAAAAAAACCTTGTTGTTGCTCCTCTTAAAACAAACTCAAGTCACAAACACCTTATGATGGACTTTTGATTGCTAAGACACAATTCTCTTTAAGCTTAAGGTGACAACTCACATGAAATAGCATAATGCTATCAACATATATTTGGGCTATTCACATGATCAAAACTTGTAGGCATGGACTAGTTTAATTGTTATGCTTAACTTTTAAGCATATAGCCAGCTTTAGCTAGCTTGTTGATCATGTTAAACATCTTACTTAAAGACATTATTGTTAAGTAATCAACTCTTAAATTGAGTAGATTCTAATTTTAAACCATAATCATAATCATAGTCTGTAGAATCTAATGATCTTTTAGCATATAGCTATTCACATAGCTTAAATAAATTTATGAAAGATATGATGTATGTAAAGAATCACATGAGTAATGCAATATAAATCTACTATACATTATAACTCTGAATGATATAAGATCCTTGATTACCTCGAATTTGAAGTAGGTCACAGGTATGTTTCCCCTCACCGTCCAAGAGATAATTTCAAACCCTAATCATTCTAAGTTATTTGATAGTAAATACAAGTGGATCTTTCTCATGGTAATAATTATTTTATTAAATAATCATTTTATTTAACCAAGGTAACATATATTTTCATGATAAATAACCATGAAAAATACATGAAGTTCTAAACACACATGTTTCAGAACTTTTTAACAAAACTTAACAAAAGTTTAAATGATTTATGCAAAATAAGGAGGGTCTAAAGATTACATGACTTGGATTGGCATTGATCCTATGATCCAAAGTTACAAGGATAAGGAAATTTACAATTATATTGTCAAATTGAAAAGTGACGTACACATCATCAACTTTCCAAATTCATTTGTGCATTGAAAGGAATTTTTAGCAAAATTCTCTCTCTACTCAAATATCCAACTAGACATTACAAAAATGCCTTTCAACATGCCATGTTCAAGAGATACAAAATTTTCATTATTTTCTCATCTTTATCAATACTAAAAGATGCTTGAACATTTCTGCGCCAATATTCTTCTACGTTCATTACCTCCAGCTCAGACACACTTTTGTATTCTTTTGTGAAAATAAGTTAAGTTTACATTTATTCACTTTATACAATTCTTATATTCTCTTAAGTAAGTACGCCACATCGCTATCTTGCCATTTGTGTTGCATCTGATCATAATATGTGCTAACCATAAAGCACTCAGGAAATTTCTCAAAAGATATCACCGTAAACTTGCAACACAATGAAAAAGTATCACGACAAATACTTATATTTTTTCAAGGATTAAAAACTTATTTTTCGATAAAAAATGATGATGTATTATACTAAGAATTTGTTCATACTTGAGCTATAATACATAATCAGTAAATCATGTTATTTCACATATTTTTATCGGTATACATACCTCAAAAAAATATTTTCCAGACATATCCGAAAAAATTAGGTTTGTCGAAAATTATCAAAATAATTTTCTAAATTAAACATTATAAAAGATTGACTTAAAATCTTTTATATAATTAAATAAAATCTAATTTTATTCAACACGATTCATAAGATTTTAAAGCCTATATGGCTCAAATCAAAATTAATTAAAAAAAACTCATATCTTAAGTGAATTAAGTTTACTTATAAACAATTTAGTCAATTTAATATCTAAAATTAAATACAAATTTTAATTTTGAAGAGTCCACAAATATATTTTAAAATTAATCAAAAATATATTCAAGCTCTTAAAATTATTAAAATAAATTCAAAAACTTAATTTAGAAATTAATGTATAATTTAGAAATTTTTAAATGAATAAAAATCGATTTCATTTAACTAAAAAAACCAAAAAATTCATCCAATAAACTAATTTTGACTCAAAGTCGAAATTGACCAAAATCGGGCTGATCGAACTACTAAACCAGCTTAATTCATTCAGTTAGATTTGAGTCGACCCGGAGTATAATTATTTCGCAAAAATGCAAAATTACAATTACGCCCCTCGCATATCTTCTTCCCTTTCTCTCTCTCGTTCTTCTTTCTCTCCCCGATGACAAAAAGAAGACGACTTATGTGTATTTCATTTTATCTCTTACGAAACAGAATAATATTGTAAATAGCATTTTGATTGCGAATTGGCCCAAGTCTGTAACTAAACAAATTTTAAAAATGAAACCAATAAATCTGGGAAAATATCGAAAGAAAATCTGAAAAACAATATTACGAGAAATCCAAAAGGTAAAATAATGCCGAAACTCTTAAAATGTAAAACTATTCCCGAAAATACTTGGCCACTAGTTTATAGATATTAAACTATTAAAACATAACATAACCCTTATTTACAATACATACCTACATAAACCGCCTTATCCACCAAAATCAGAAGCAAAAAAACTGGTTTAGAGACTATAGATTATGGCAAATATATATGAACATGTAACATACTGGTAATTGATTAAAAGATATTACAGACTCAGTGTCTGCATGTACATTTCATTACAAGTATAATTCTATTCATAAAGAATGAGCTGATCTTGTGGGTTGTAATCTTGACGATCTTGGTGGCTGTTACACAATCAACCCACTCAAGGAATGGACCAAATCAATCTTGCCAGATATGGTATCATCACAAAAATCTTATCTGGTGCAACATTGAAGTAATCTCGATTATCCCTACAGAAGACCGACCTTAGTGCATGATTAGAGTGGTCTTCGGCGTCGTGAAACACCTCCAACCACCATCGCAATATAGTTTTATGAAGTAGGATTGTCGATCCCACGAGGATTAAGCGAACGCCTTATTCGGCTTACTAGCTATGAATTAGGAACTTGATTTGGATTGAATGGTTTGGTTTTGTTAACTAACACACTTTCAAGCACAAAGTAATCACAAGAACAACAACAACACAAATATAAAGACAAGCAAATATAGCAAAAATGATATGATACCAAAGATCACTTAAACAAACAAAATGGTTAGATGAGTTTATTATGTTCGTGTCATGATCCGGGTGTTTCAAGGCAACTAATCTACACGTTCGCGCTAGATTAGTCTAAATTGATCTTTAGCTAGACTTATGTAAACTCGATGTACTTTCGCCCCACGAGTCACATAAATCTAACTAAACAACAACTATATTTATCACCCTATGGATAATAAAATCACCAAGGAGGAGTCCACATCTCACAAGGTAACTAATCAACGAGTTAAATGTTCGATCAAGTCTATCTCCTTTCGGTCTCAAGACTTGATTTTAAACATAGTTCTAGGTGGCCAATCTAGTCTAAGCATTAAGTTTTTAACAAGTTCGTGGTCCTTATCATTTTTACCAATCAAAACCATTAGCATGCTATAAGCTTTCAAGGCATCATATCACAAAAAACTACTCACACATATTTATAACAAACATAAACAACAACATATATTTAACAACATATATTTTACATGAACAAAAGCAAGAGAAAAGTAAAGAGTTTAAGAGAAAGAAAGTGTTACAAATCCAAGCCTAAGCTTGGTTTTTGCCTTAGCTTTTCTCCTCCTTTCTTCTCCTTCTTTTTCTTCTTTCTTCTCTTCATTTGCTCTTTCCCTCTCTTCCTCTCACTCACGTTTTTTTTTCTCCTCTAAGTCATGGAATGACTTCCTCTCTTCCTAATACTTAACTTAATACAAACTTTTAGTAAAGAAAATATAATACTCAAGTAAAATAAAAATCCTAACAACTAACTTAACCTTGTCTCCAACTTTCCTCATTTTTCCACACAAGAGTTAAGTTAGTTGTTGGCCGAAATATCAAGATGTTTTCCATTAAGTTTGGATGGATGCTATAGCCTAATTATGTCAGCTTTCTCGTCTTAAATGGTGGCAGCCACGGATTTGGGCCAAGAAGGCCAACTTGGGCCCAAAACAAGCCTTCAAATTTGGCCCACTTTGACAGAATTGGCAGATGACATTGGATCAAGTGTTTGGCCCAATTAAATGCCGAATTGGAAGACTCCCTTTGGATACAATTTAGCTACGGATGTCGTCTTTTCTAATGCCGCTGACGGCGCCTCAATCCGACTTCGTATGAGGAAGTTACGATTTTTTATGTCGGAAGAGGTCAGGTCTGGCCCCCTCCACGGGTAGCTACGGTTTCAACCTTTATTTTTACAATTTTGCCTTGTCGAGTCCGTTTTGCTTGCATCCTCGAGGTCTTGGTCGTGCCTCCTTAGATTATTGTCCGTAAAGCTCCTAAAAAACAAGAAAACATAAGAAAAACGAACAAACACGACAAAAGAACAAAATGCACAAATACGAGACATAGACAAAGAAAACACACCAAAACAATTTATTACAACACTAAACATATACTAAAATGTACACGAATATTGAGTGTTTTTGACACTCATCAGTGCACAGTCTCCGTACTAAATGTCCAGCATCTGACCATGAACACCTAACTACAGATTAACGACATCACCGATATATAAAATTCATGCTTGCAAGTTGCTTATAGATGAACAACCGCACCTTATGCCTTTTCAACGGAAGGATTCCTTGTTGCGTGGATACATAAAATGAGTTTGTTTATCTGTGGCAACTTAGGAGCATGAACTTTGATGCCAATCAATTTGGTGCTCATAATCAGATGCCGGACGTTCAATTTCGACTATATTGCGTTATGCTGTTCTGCGCTGGATAGTAATCCACGTAAACCCTCTCTTATTTTTATGGCTGAAGTATACTTAATTGACTCTTCTATTTGGTGCAAAACTAGTAGTGGTCTATATTAGATAGCCAGCCCCGAAAATTCATAGCGTTAGCAAGGCAAAATCTCCAAATCTGAGGAAAATGTCACAAACTACTACTACGTATATGGAGGAGATAAGAGATATATTAGGATTGAAATACTAAGT
The DNA here is from genome assembly GCA_012979155.1 of Hypericum perforatum. Classification (NCBI taxonomy): domain Eukaryota; kingdom Viridiplantae; phylum Streptophyta; class Magnoliopsida; order Malpighiales; family Hypericaceae; genus Hypericum; species Hypericum perforatum. Next base: position 41,677 of record SOPF01025539.1, read on the forward strand.
GACCAAACTTATCCAAATAATCAAAAAATTCATAATATATGAATTAACGAAATAATACTTATCAACTGTAATTAAATATTCAGCTAAAGTTATAGAGGTTCATCTTTCATTATCTCTCAAGTTTATAACAGGTCTTAAAAAATTAATATTGTCGGTCTTAAGATTTTTTAGTTCAAATTTTGTCACTTGGATGGCATGCAGAGTTCAACAAGGATAAGGATAACGTTTAAAAACGGATCAGGAGGAAACCCGAATTTTCTTCCGTTTCCTGATCACACGCGTCGGATCTAATGCTTTTTAAATTGAATATTGTTTATAATGTTTAATATTAAATTGTTATATGATATCTAGATCTCCAGTTTTTTATTACAAAATGTTTTATTTAAAAGAACAGATATCCTAATTTAATCAATTTTAATATAACAAAATTCTAAAAAATAATTTCATAAAGAATTATTGTTTCTTGAACCAGCCTATTTGACTGATTAGACTACTACTTCAATATGGACAAGGAAGGATAAATTTACGTCGGAGGAAACCATGTCATGTCATTCATGATCCTACAAACTTCTTCACATGCTTTTATCATTTGAGGGTAGCTCTTTAGCCATTAAAATGATTCTTTAGTTGTACGATTTCTGTCACGACCCGAAATAAGGATATGACAAATGCTGGAAAATAAATATTCCTAGGCACGAGATTTTTATTTGGACGAAAAAAATACAGATCTGAAATATAATGTCAAACACAGTATTCGTCTTTAAAACAAAGTTCATAAAATCACATGATGATGGAATGCAGCAGAAGCTCTCTCTAATCCTGGTCCCGATCCTCGTTCGGACGATCTGAATACATACGACTGATGTGAGTTGAATAAACTCAGTACGTGAAATTAATTTAAACATACATAATTCAAACACCACAATCAAGCACTTAACCAACTACTTAGCCAACTAAGGTTAACCAACAAACTTAATAACTCCGGAGCAGTGTCCTAGCCAACTACACTTAACTAACTACTTAGCCAACTAATCATTCAACAGTAGGTTCCATATCACATAACTCATAACAGAACTTATCATAAATCTTATCACATCACTAAATCTCATACATATACGATTCCAAAGCATTACCGAAATTGAAATGAAACCAACTCATAATCAATCATCAAATCAGGAAAACGAGTCCAATTCAAAATCATCAAAGCACACGAATCCGCAAATAATTCAAAATTTAGTAATCCCAGATTCAAATTCGATTTCAAAATCGAATCCGAATCCAAGTTCCCTACATTTGCGTGTGTTCAAGCCTGAATTAGAATCTGATTTTTGATAAAATCTAATTTCATTCTGATTATAATTTTAGGCAGATTTCAATTTCAATAAGATTCCAATTTCAGACAGATTCTAATTTCAGACAGACTCGAAAATGAAATTTCACTTACCTATTCTTGCCTACGAAACCGATTTGTCTCCTTCTCCATTAGTTGATCTGTTCCTCGACCCTATTGGTATGAAAACAATTTCAAATCTATTTAAGGACTAACAATCGATCATCAATTTCAGTCTAAGGAGGGAGGACAACGTGAATGACTTACCCTCTTCATGCTGAGATGGTTGGATGGTATCGTTCTCTCCTTTTAGGGTTACATAGTGCTCCACACTTTCATAAGTAGGAGAAAATTGTGATTAGGTTAAACTGAATAGGTCTATTTATATGTCTAATAGAAATCCCAAATAGGTAATTTACCCTTTGGTTCCTATAATTTTACAAACATGCCAAATAAGTTTTTAAATTCACGATGCTTACAATTTCTCCCCCTTAAAATAAACTTTGTCCTCAAACTTACTTTGTTATTTAAAGAGTTAAAGGTACTTTTCTTCCATATCGGCGCGTAACTCCGAAGTGGCTTCTCTCTCCGAGTGGTTACTCTATTGTACCTTGACATATTCAATTGTCCTCTTACACAGTTGTTGACTTTTGGCATCCACAATTCTTAGAGGTATCTCCTCGTAGCTTATGTCTGGGCAAACCTTTGTTGGGATATTTTGAATGACATACCCTTCCCTTAGGACATATTTTCGTAGCATCGATACATGAAACACATCATGTATCCCAGCCAACATTGAGGATAAGGCCAACCGGTAGGCCAACTTCCCTATTCGTTGAGTTATATCAAACGGTCTAACATATCGTGGGCTTAACTTTCTGTTTAGTCCATACCTTTGAATTCCTTTGGTAGGTGATACCTTTAGGAGTAAACAATCTCCAACTTCAAATTCTATTTCTCTTTGATGTTGATCAGTGAATTTTTTTGTCAGTCCTGAGCCACTTGAATTCGAATGTATCATAGGTACCTTTTCTGTAAGTTCCCTAAACATATCCGGTCCAAAAATTTCCTTTTCTCCTATCTTGTTCCTGCTAATTGGCGATCGACACTTCCTGCCATAAAGAGCCTCATAGAGAGCCATACCTATACTCGCCTAAAAATTGTTGTTATAGGCAAACTCTAGTAATGGTAAATGTCCTTCTCAATTTCTGCCTAAATCAAGTACACAAGCTCTAAGTAAATCCTCTAGAATTTGTATTGTATGCTCTTACTGTCCATCTATCTATGGATGGAATGCTATATTGAATTATAATCTAGTTCCCAAAGCTTTTTGTATACTCTTCCAAAATCTAGACAAGAATCGGGTGTCCCTATTTGATGTGATACTCACTAGAACTCCATATAGTCGTACTACTTCCTGTATATACAGCTTTGCCATTTGCTCAATGGTCATACCTACCTTGTATGCTATAAAGTGGGCGGACTTGATAACGCAATCTACTATGACCCATATTATATCTTTACCCAATCTATTTTTTGGAAGTCTTGTCATAAAGTCCATGGCAATCTTCTCCCACTTCCATTCTAGAATGTCTAATAGTTGTAGGGGATCGGTAGACCGTTGATGTTCTGCCTTGACCATTTGGCATGTCATGCAACTAGCCATATAATCTGCTATTTCTTTCTTCATACCAGGCCACCAGAAGACCTACTTAAGGTCTTAGTATATTTTGGACTCACCAAGGTGCCCAGTGTAATGTGAGTTATACGCTTCATCTAATACTAAGCTTTTTAGTTCAGGATTGGCCAGGACACACAACCAATTCTGGTAGTATAGATGATCATCTTTTCCCTTGCAAAATTTGGCTATCTCTCTTTATTCAACCCATTATCTGAAACTGATTAAGGTAGTGTCCTAAAGGGCCCTTCTGGTAGTATAGATGACCATCTTTCGCCTATTTGGGTTCTCAATGTAGGTTCTAACTCTATATTTGCTGCTAGTCTATTTTGAACTTTGGAATTCTCCAGGTCCAGACTTCGATTGTCGTATCAGTTCCTTCTATGATATGAGTTCATCTGTGGTCTGGTTTTTTTTACTGAGAGTATCTGCCACTATATTAGCCTTGCCAGGATGGTAGTATATTCCAATATCATAATCATTAATTAGCTCTAGCCACCTCTGTTGTCTCATGTTCAGTTCCTTCTGAGTGAAGATGTACTTGAGACTCTTGTGGTTAGTGTATATATCATAATGCGCTCTATAGAGGTAATGTCTCGATACCTTAAGAGCATGAACTACTGCTGCTAGTTCTAGATCATGTGTAGGGTAATTTCTTTTATATGTTTTATGTTGTCTGGAGGCGTAGGTAATTACTTTATCTCCTTGTATAAGCACGTACCCCAACCCAGTCCCTAATGCATCACTGAAAATAGTATAATCCTTCTCTTCTATGGGTTGTGATAGTATATGAGCAGTCACTAGCCTGTCTTTTAGTTCCTAGAAACTCCTCTTGCATTTTTTGCTCCATATGAATCTAACCCCTTTCTGGGTTAATCTAGTTAATGGCATTGCCAACTTGGAAAATCTTTCTATAAATTGACGATAGTACCCTACCAAGCCCAAGAAGCTACGTACATCAGACACATTTCTTGGTTGTTGCTACCTTACTATCATCTCAATCTTACTAGGATCTATAGTCACTCCTTCCTTGGTTATAACATGTCCCAGGAAGGAAACTTTGTCATGCCAAAACTCACACTTCTTTAGTTTGGCATATAAATGCTTCTCCCATAATATTTGTAGTTTTATCCTTAGGTGTCTTTCATGTTCCTCCTTACTTCGGGAATATACCAGGATGTCATCTATAAATACTACCACACATTTGTCCAAATAGGGTTGGAAAGTTTGATTAATCAAGTCCATGAACTTTTTTGGTGCATTAGTCAATCCAAATGGCATAACTAGGAACTCATAGTGCCCATATCTTGTACAGAACACTGTCATATGCACATCTTCATTCTTTATATATAATTGATGATAGCCTGAGTAGAGGTCAATTTTGGAGAATACTGTGGCCCCTTTCAATTGGTCGAATAGGTCCTCAATTCTAGGCAAATGGTATCTATTCTTAATAGTAAGCTTGTTTAAGTCCCAGTAATCCATACACAATCTCATGGAACCATCCTTCTTCTTTAAAAATAGCATTGGTGCCCCCCAAGGTGAAATGCTGGGTCTAATGAATCTCTTCTCCAGTAATTCTACCAGCTACACCTTTAGCTCTTTTAGTTCTGCTGGGGCCATACGGTATGGTGCCTTAGATAATGGCCTTACTCCGGGGATCAGTTCAATTTGGAATTCTACTTCATGATTTGGCAGCACCCCTTGTACCTCCTCGGAAAAGACATGGAAATTCTCTGGTAATTAGAATCTAGTCGAATAGAGTCACACTCTGAACATCCATTGTGAAGGCTAAATAAGCCATTGTACCACCTCGTACTAGTCGTATTACTTCCATCATCAAAATTATTGACAAGGGTAATTTTATGCTTTGACCCACATATGTGAATTCTTCCTCTCCAGATGGCAAAAACACTACAGTCTGGCACCTACAATTAATAGTAGTATACTATCCTACCAACCAATCCATTCCTTGTATGATGTCAAAACTCATCATTCCCATGATTCAAAATTCTCCTTTGAGTTGATGATCGCTAATAAAGATATCACATGCATATTTTTGGTCTATAATAATGGTCTTCCCTAATAAGGTTCTCACTGCCATCTCCTCCTCACATATACATCTCAATAATTTATGTCTCTTCACAAAGTGTTCAGCAATGAACGAGTGACTTGCTCTAAAATTAAATAGTGTATTTGTAGGGTACCCAAATACTAAGAATTTACCTGTGCTAGGGTTCTACACTTAACATGATATTCTCCTATTGACACGTGTAAGAAGGAAAAGGATTACTTGTCACTACATTTCCTTGCTTGTTTGCTTTGGTTTGGTTAAGAGTATAGACTCGTGCTAGGGCTCCCTCTACTATCTGAACATTATGGCCGTTAGGATTTGTTGGTGCTAATGCCCGCCGTATCTCAGGAAAAGTAGCTAGTTGATGTCCCATCTTCCCACATTTAAAACATGCAATAATAATCCATCTACATTGCTTTTGAGTATGACCTGATCGTTTGCATCGCTCGCACCAAGCACCCACCCAAGTTTCTGGTGGGGTTTGGGTTGTAGGGTTTCTTAGCAAGTTTGGTTAGTTGGTCCTCCATATTTTGAACCCACTTCCTCTTTGTCGGTTCCTTATCCACCTTAAGAGTTATCAAGGACATCAATTTAGTTTAGCTGTATATAAATAAATGCAGACATGCACATGAATATAAGATAACCCACCTTTTTCTACTGTAGGTTTTGTTTGAATACTAAAGCTCTCTCAAGGACATCCTTGTAGATGGGTAGCATGAGGGGCACAATAAAGTCTCTAATGTCCTCAGCAAGGCTATCCTCGAACATTCAGGCTTGTGTGTCCTCGTCGAGGGAAGCAGCAGACTTGAACATTGAGAGGTGATTAAACTCCTAGTCATATTTTGTCACTATTTTATTCCCTTATACTAGCTAGTCAAACTCTTGTGCCATCTCCCTTCGCCTGGAGGCTGGGATAAATCTCTCTTTGAAGTCCTTCAGAAATGCTTCCAAACCATAGACCGAGACCTGGCAAGTTCCCTCTGCATCAGTCACCTGTATCCTCTTTTGGGTTTCCCACCATCTTAGAGCATTGCTAGTCAATACATAGGTAGCGAATGTCACTTTCTTAACATGTAGGGTTTGTCTAATCTGAAATGCCTTTTCTATCTCCATTACCCATTCTTCTACCTATACTGGTTCTTTTGTACAATCGAAGCTAGGTAATTTGACTCTCTAAAACTTGTTGTATCACCTAGTTATTGTTTGAGGATGTTGCAACACTAATGGCCGAGGCACAGCTGCTATTTATTGTTATTGAACTAATAAAACCACAATCTATATAAGCACACCCTCAATATTCAGTCTGTGAGGGCTTAAAAGGGGTGGTACAGCAGTTGGGGTGGTATAGCACGTGCATGCGCATTTATGGTGAATTATGCATCTGAGTCTACATGCACGTTTGGGTAAGCATGGGCATTTGTGGTGGCAGCAGCAACCCGTGCATCTGTGGCAGTAGCTGGGTCAGCTGTTCCTATGATAGCAACGAGTGCATATTTAGCAGCCCATGAAGCTTGGCTTCTTGTGTGAGCCATGATCCTGATGTCACTACAACATTATTCTAAAGCACCACTCATAACTAGAAATTCACCAAATCATACGTAATCTAAATCCATAAGATCAACATCAAAAACTAAATTACCGTTTCATGACTTTGGATAATAATACATACATACATACATCTCAATCACATATAACCTTATCATAGAATCAAATTAATAACCACATTTATGATGGTCAGACATAATCACATCACATTTTTTTTTTAATTTGAAATTTTTTTTGAAATTTTATAACAGTTCCTGCAACCTTAACAAGACCTAGAAAAAGAAGACAAGTTCAAAATTCAAAGAAAATAAAAAATTGGCCAAAAAAAGTTTAAAACATCATTAACTTCTTTATAAATGGTTTTAGGGCTCAAAATTATCTTCAATTTGATATATTACGGTGCCTATAACTCCCAACAAGTCAAAAGTTATGGCCGTTTGAAGTTTGGGTAATCACCAAAACCACTTAAACTAGCAACAAACCACTTTTCTTCCCAAAGCCACCAACCCTCTCACATGCGTCTATTGTTCATCCATGTCACTCTTTTTTTTGGGTCTATTTATTGCTCGACTACCCAACTTTGTCCATTATTACCGATTAGTCCCTATGCTTCCATGCATGCATGATTTTCAATTAAGAAATATTCATTCAATTTTTTTTAGCTAAAGCTCTGATACCATAATTTGTCATGACCCAAAATAAGGAAATGACAAATGCCGGGAAATAGATATCCCTATGTGCCAGACTTTTATTTCAACAAAAAAATCCAAATGTAAAACATAATGTCAAACACCGTATTCGTCTTTAAAACCAAAATACTAAAGTTCATAAAATCACAAGATGATGGAATGCAATAGAAGCTCTCTCTAACCCTGGTCTTGATCTTCGTTCGAACGATCTGAACACATACAACTAATGCGAATTGAATAAACTCAGTAAGTAAAATTAATTTAAACATACATAATTCAAACACCATAATCAACACTTAACACAAATCCCCTAACCAACTAACGCTTAGCCAACTAAGCTTAACCAAGTAACATAATAACTCCAGAGCAGTGTCCTAGCCAACTACACGTAACCAACTACTTAGCCAACTAATCATTCACCCGTAGGTTGCATATCACATAACTCATAACAGAAATTATCATAATCTTATCACATCACTGAATCTCATACATAATGATTCCAAAGCATTATCGAAACTAAAACAGAACCAACTCATAATCAATCATCAAATCAAGAAAATGAGTCCAAGTCAAAACAATCAAAGCACACAAATCCACAAATATTTCAAAATTCAGTAATCTCGTATTTGAATTCGGATTCAGAATCGAACCCGAATAAAAGTTCCCAACATTTGCATGTGTTCAGGCCTTAATTATAATCCAATTTTTGTCAAAATCCAATTTTTGTCAGAATCTGATTTTCATCAGAATCCAATTTTTGTCTGAATCTAATTTTTGTCAGAATCCAATGTTTGTGAGAATCCGATTTCATTCAAATTCCAATTTCACACAGATTCCGAATTCAATCAGATTCTGATTTCCGATAGATTCCAATATCAGGCAGACTCGATAAGAAAATTCCACTTACCTGTTCTTGCCTACGAAACCGATTCATCTCCTTCTCCGTTAGTTGATCTTTCTCTCGACCCTATTAGCATAAAAAACAATTTTGAATCTATTTAAGGACTAACAGTCTAAGGAGGGAGGATAGTGTGGATGACTTATCCTCTTCGTGTTGAGATGGTTGTGAGGTTTCGTTCTCTCTTCCTGGGGTTACGTAGTGCTCCACAGCTTCATAAGTAGGAGGGAATTATGATTAGGTTAAACTGACTCGGTCTATTTATATATCTAATAGAAACCCTAAATACATAATTTACCCTTTGGTTCCTATAATTTTTTAAACATGTCAAATAGGTCTTTAAATTCACGATTCTTACACTTCCCCTTTCCCACAAAGGCAATAGTTGCTAGCGTATGGTAGCCTATGTGGTTTTGAATGCAAGTGACAAGTATTCCTCTATTGTTGTTGCAGGTTTGCGGCCAATCCATTGTGAGATAAACCAATAGTCGAGACTTGTTGAGATTAACTCATCCTCGACTTGCAAGCTTGTCAGTAGTAGCCTTGTAGACCGTTATACCTCTATTTTTTAACATTATCGTCTTCTCCGTTGTGTCTTTATTCACATAAAATTTCACAAGCTATTGACTATGAAGTTTCACGAAGTCGTCTTCTTTGTTCCACCACTGTTGAACATGAAGCTTCACGAAGTCGTTGAACAAAGCTCTGTCCACGATTGTGCCTCAACAACAATGAACCAATGACCAAGATCGGTCAAAATTCACTTGTTGTGGTCTCGCGAGCTCGTTTGTAGTAGCCTCGTAAACTGTCATGCCTCCATTTTCTGCCACTATGGTCTTCTTTGTTCCATTCTCATTGACCACGAAAGTTCATGAAGATAAGGAGGATGATGATAAGGAGGTACCCGTTGACAAGGAGAGGAAGAGACGAAAATGAAGAATTATAAATTTTTAAAAAATAAGATAAAGAAAAAAAACTCATAATTTGGTTTTGAAATTTTTTTTTGTGATTTGGAGATTTAATGTTTCTTTTCCATGGTTTTTTGTATGATTTTTTTAAAATGATTGGTTAGCAAACTTTTGTCACATGTTGTGAGCAACTGATTAAGTGAGATTTAAGAAAATTATAGTTTGATTTTTTGATTAATAGATTTAGTATGATGATATGGGTGAAGTAAACTTATTTTTTTTTTATGATTGAGTATGATGATATAGATTGAGTATTTTTTACTATGATTTTTCTTAAACTGCGTTTAGGGTATTTCGATAAATTTTGTTAACATTTGAGACAGAAATTGATAATACGAAATGACGAGTTTAATTGTTCGAAACTTATGTATTAATTTACTAAGGACAGTACCTATAACATCAAACTTTAAATCTATGTGTATTTCATTTTATCTCTTATGCATTATTGAATATTATTGGAATTAGCAATTTGATTGCGAATGGACCCCAAGTCTGGTAAACAAATTTTAAAAATGAAACCAATAAATATGGGAAAATATCAAAAATAAATCTAAAAGAAAACATTAAGAGAAATCGAAAAGGTAAAATAATAACGAAACTTTAAAAAATGTAAAGCTATTCCCGAAAGTACATGGCCACTGGTTTAGAGATATTTAAATATCAAAATATAAAGTTATTTACAATACAAACATAAACCGCCTTATCCACCAAAATCTGAAACAACAAATTGGTCAAGAGATTATAGAATATGCCAAATATATATGAACATGTAATATTCTGGCACTTGATTGAAAGATACGAGTAGTCTTTAATAGTAAAATATAGTTTCTATTCTTTTGAAGAAAATTTCTTGGCACCTCAAGTTAGAAAAAATATGTATACCATCAAAATAATATTGATATCACAGACTCGGCGTCTACATGTACATTTTCACTACAAGTATAACGATATACATAAAGAAAGAGCTGATCTTGTGGGTTGTATTCTTGACAATCTTGGTGGCTGTTACACAATCACGCCAGTCAAGGAATGGGCCAAATCAATCTCAGACAGATATGGTATAAACATCACAAAAACCTTATCAGGTGCAATGTTTTACTAATCTAAACGTCCAGCATCTGACCATGAATCCCTAATGACACATTCACGACATCACCGATATATAAAGTTCATGCTTGCAAATTGCCCAAAGATGAACACCCTCACCTTACGCCTCTGCAACGGAAGGATTCCTTGCATCGTGAATACATAAAATGAGCGTGTTTATCCGGGACGACTTGGGAGCACGAACCTTGGTGTCAATTAATGCGGTGTTCATGGTCAGATGCTGCACCTTCAATTCGCGTTATGCTGTTCTCCGCTAAACAGTAATCCACATAAACCCTTTTTCTTTTTCTTGGTGCAAAACTACATGGGTCTATATTAAATAACCAGCCGCAAAAATTTTTGGCTTTAGTAAGGAAAGTCTCCAAATCTGAGAAAAATGTAAGATATTAGGAGGACATAAAAATTTATTAGAATTGAAATAATAACCGACCAAATTTATCCAAATAATCAAAAAGCCTCCAACGTTCATACACTTCTAGGGACACCCAGCCGGATAACGTTCACCGTCCAATTGGACCTGACTAAAACACTAAATACCAAATAATCTATGATATGCAACAGTAGAATCGAATGCATTGAACAGACGGTATATATAATATTTTTAAAAAATTATTTATCGCGTAATCGTAAAATAGCTTATTTTTCCACGAGTAAAAGTGTTATTCCATATCAAGATAAACTCACTGGATTACATGGCTAATCCTTTCACTAAGTTATTGTAGATAATTACTATCAAATAAGCGATGCAACTGGATGGCTGAAAATCAATGTGGACGCAGGAGTTCGATTAGAGGGGGGAGGACAAGTGGGGGTGGTGATGAGAGATGATGAGGGAACATTCATTATGGCAACTATGCGAGCTTTTCCCAATCTTAATCATCCCACGATTTTAGAAGGGCAAGCTGTTTTTACGAGTCTTGAATTTGCAGGAGCTTTAGGTCTGGAAAGAATAGAGATCGAATCAGATTGCCTTCCGGTGGTGTTACAGTTAAATAGGGCTTATACTGATAGGGGTGACCTGGCGGTTGTTCTGGATAACTGTAGAGGTCTTCTACCACAATTTCAGCAGGTTCGGTTCATGCATGTGCGTAGGGATGACAATGAAGGAGCTCATGGATTAACGAAGATTACAATCCCCCAGGACAGGATCGGGAACTACTAGTCTTTTCATGGCCTCCAGATTGTATCCAGGATATTTTACAGAAAGACAGTGACGGTGCGGATCTCTCTGGAGTTATGCAAGCGGAAAGCGGATAGGGCATTTTGATGTAAAATGTACTCCTTTCATATATTATGCAGTGTTATTGCTGGTGCTCTTTTTCCTGTTCCGGTTTTTTTCCGATGCGGCAGATTTTTCTGGAATAGATTTTTTAACGAGACCAACGGCTGCAACCGGGGAAAGGTTTACATTATGGGGAGTTTAGGTAACTAGCTTCGCTGTTTTAGGCTCTCCGGTTACTGTTTTATTGGAACTTGCTTATTATTATCAATGAAAGTCCCTCTTTTCCCGAAAAAAAAAAAAGAAAAAGCGATGCAGAAAAAAAAATGCAAAAACACCAAGATAATGTTGAATCCATTGAGCGAAATGTCAAAAACTACTTCTCCTTATAAGGAGTACATAGACAACTATTAGAATTAAAACACTAACTAGCCAAACTTATCCCTATAAGAAAAATCATAATATACGAATAAACTAAAATAATACTTTTCAACTGCAATTAAAGTAATGCAACTTCATCTCAATTATTTCTTAAGTCTAAAACAGGTCTTTACAAATTCATATTCCCGGTCTTAAGATTTATTAGTTCAAATCTTGTCACTTGGATAGCATAAATAGTTCAACAAGGATAAGGATAACGTTCAAAAACGGACCAGGAGGAAACACGAATTTTCCTCCGTTTCCTAATTACATTAGTCTGTTTTAATGATATTTAAATTCATTTACCGTTTATACTGTTTAGTACTAAATTTGTTAAATGATATTTAGATATCCCCTATTTTTATTGTAAAATTTATTATTTAAAATAAATGTAATCCTAATTTAATCAAAAAATCAATTTCTTTAAAAAACTTATCGCGGATCAGCCGAATTGGATGATTAGGTTACTAATCAATGAGGTAAATCATTGCCTCAACCCTTTCAAAAGTTTTCCCATAAAATAATTGGTCTTGAATTGGATGCAAACTAAAGAAACTATTTCAAACAATACGAAACAAAAAATAGACGGTGCTATTCTCTTTTGTTCTTAAACATTAGCATGTTTTGGTACATATTGACATATTTTGTGTATCAATATTATCGTGCGTAAATAGTTTTGTAAATTTTTAAAGGTGAAAAAGGAAATCTCAGACCATAAACTGATAAATCATATTAACACATTTTATGTATAATTATTGACATATTTTGATTATATATTAACATATTTTGCAGATCAATAACATTAAGCACCTCTTGTGTGTTTTAAATGTAATTTTTTAAATTTTTGCAAAAAATTCATACATGTAAATATTGATATATAAACTATATAAATATTAACAAATTCAGAATGTCAATATTAAAGAACAAAATATGTTAGTATGACTCAAATTTTTTATTATATACTATTTGGAATAATCATCATTCTCCTTACCGAATTTCAACCCAAAATAAACCGAACTCACCTCTCGGGCAAGTATTCCTCCATTGATGGTGGAGCTTTACGGCCAATCCATTTGGATTCTTTGAAATCATATGCAGCTTCGCCTTACATCTATCATATTAGACAGAATAATATGATGAATAATAGATTTTTGAATTATATCTTTAAGTAAAAAATATCATTTACATGTAAAACAAGAAGAAAGGGAAAAATATTTTAGGGAAAATGGTACTTGTTTTTCATTTTCGACGGTTGAAAAAAAAACCAAATTTTAGAATTCACCTATATTTTTATCCCTAAAAACACATAGCAAAATAAATAGAGTATGGATATGATAGACATTTGTTTGTACTTCTGTCACATTATGATATCTTCTTGTGTTATTGGACCATACTCTTAACATAAAAAAAAAATTAGTCTTCTAAAACTTTAGAATATAATTTATTTCTTAAAAATGATATCATTTCCACCATATAATCATCATCACAACCCGGGATCGAACGAAGATAAGTCGGTTGAAACTATATTTATAAAAACGAGATGAGAATATAGTGGAATCTTACTCGGTGATGGTGGATTGTTACTTGTGGGGCATTGTCGGCAGGATGTTGAAATCTTTGGCGAAGGTGAACAAAACCTCAATGCCCGAATGGTCGTGCTTCATTAGGATTCGCGCAAATTTAACAACCCTAGAGGATGCTTGTTAAGGGATTCCTTGAATTCTCCTGGCCATCCTTAAACTGCATGTATATATTAGAGTGCACAATATAGCTGATTGATTAATTCCGCAATCAATGCTACTACAAAAATCTAAGTGTGCAAGTACTTACTAGAAACAAAATACGGATAGGATAGATCCATAATACTCACTCTGGATATAATAGAATGGCATAAACACATTCGAGTGACATTATGACAAAGAAACTTTGTAGTGTCAATTTCGGACACATATGGTATACACATCACAAAAACCTCATCCGGTGCAATGTTTAAGTAATCTAAACTATTACAACAAAAAAACAACCTTAGTGAAAAGTCTCAATCTCCGTACGAAACATCCAACATCTGACCATGAACACCTAACCTTAACAACATCACCGATATATAAAGTTCATGCTGCTCGCAAGTTGCCCATAGATGAGCACCCTCACCTTATGGTTCTGCAACGGAAGGATTCCTTGCGCTGTGGATACATAAAAGGAGCGTGTTTATCTGGGACGACTTGGGAGCACGAACTTTGGTGCCAATTAATTCGGTGTTCGTGGTCATATGCTGGATGTTCAGTTCGCGTTATGCTGTTCTCCGCTAGATAGTAATCCACATAAACCCTTTTTCTCTTTCTTGGTGCAAAACTACGTGGGTCTATATTAAATAACCATCTGCAAAATTTTTTTGGCTTTAGCATAGGAAAGTCCCCAAATCTGAGAAAAATGTTACATATTACTTGTCCTTATAGGGAGGACATAGAAATCAAGTAGAATTGAAATACTAAGTGACCAAATTTATCCAAATAATCAAAAAATCTCCAACGTTTATGGACTTATAGGGACACCAAGCCGAATGACGTTCAGCGTCCAATTGGTCCTGACCTGAACACTAAATACCAAATAATCTATGATATTCAAGAAAAGAATCGAATGCATTGAGTAGACGGTATATATAATATTTAAAACAAATTATTTTTCACATAATCAGAACATAGCTTATTTTTTCATGAGTAAAAGTGTTATTCCATATGAAGATAAACTCACCGGATTACATGGCTAATCCTTTCACCAAGTTATTCTGCAGTATAGATAAATACTATCAGATAAGCGATGCAGCAAGAAATGCAAAAACACTAAGATAATGTTGAATCCATTAATTCAATAATATAGAAAAAGTCAAAAGAATTGAATCTCAAAGCAAAATTTATTCATCCAAGTTTGAGCGAAATGTCAAAGACTACTTCTCCTTATAAGGAGTACATAGACACCTATTAGAATTAAAACCTTAACTAGCCAAACTTATCCCTATATTAAAAAAATCATAATATACGAGTAAACTAAAATAATAATTTTCAACTGCAATTAAATATTCAGCTAAAGTAATGCAACTTCATCTCAATTATTTCTCAAGTCTAAAACAGGTCTTTACAAATTCATGTTCCCGGTCTTAAGATTTATTAGTTCAAATCTTGTCATTTGGATAGCATAAATAGTTAGTTCAACAAGGATAAGGATATCGTTCAAAAACAGATCAGGAGGAAGCACAAATTTTCCTTGGTTTCCTAATTACATGAGTTTACATGATATTTAAATTCATTTACCGTTTATAACGTTTAGTACTAAATTGTTAAATAATATCTAGATATCCTCTCCTTTTATTGTAAAATTTATTATTTAAAATAAATGTAATACTGATTTAATTAATTTTTATATAAAAAATTTTGAAAAATCAATTTCTTTAAAAACATTATTGCGGATTAGCCGAATCGGATGATTACTTTACTAATCAATGAGGTTAATCATTGTCACAACCCTTTTAAAAGTTTTCTCATAAAATAATTGGCCTTGAATTGGATGCACACTAAAGGAACTATTCTGAACTATTCCAAACAACACGGAATAAAAAATAGACCGAGCTATCGTGTTTTGTTCTTAAACATTGGCATGTTTTGGTATCATATTGACATATTTTGTATATCAATATTATCTTGTGTGAATAGTTTTATAAACTTTTAATGGTGAAAAGAAAATCTGAAACCATAAAATGATGAATCATATTAACATATTTTAAATTATTGACATATTTTGTATTACATATTGACATGTTTTGAAAAACAATAATATCATGCACGTATTTTGTGTTTTAAATGTAACATTTTACATTTTTGCAAAAAATCATACATGTAAATATTAATATATAAACAATATAAATATTAATAAATTCGGAATGTCAATATTAAAGAACAAAACATGTTAGTATGGCTCAACTTTTTCATTATATACTATTTGGAAGAATTATTTGGATGGCTCAAAGCAAAATTTATTCAACCAAGTTTGAGCGAAATGTCAAAGACTACTTCTCCTTATAAGGACTACGTAGACACCTATTAGAATTAAAACCCTAACTACCAAACTTATCCATATAATAAAAAAAATCATAATATACGAATAAACTAAAATAATAATTTTCAACTGCAATTAAATATTTAGCTAAAGTAATGCAACTTCATCTCAATTATTTCTCAAGTCTAAAACAGGTCTTTACAAATTCATATTCCTGGTCTAAAGATTTATTAGTTCAAATCTTGTCACATGGATAGCATAAATATTTCAACAAGGATAACGTTCAAAAATGGATCAGGAGGAAACACGAATTTTCCTCCGTTTCCTAATTGCATGAGTCGGGTTTAAGGATATTTAAATTCATTTACCGTTTATAATGTTTAGTACTAAGTTGTTAAATGATATCCAGATATGCTCTATTTTTATTGTAAAATTTATTACTTAAAATAAATGTAATCCTAATTTAATCAAAAAATCAATTTCTTTAAAAAAATTATTCCGGATTAGCCGAATTGGATTATTAGGTTACTAATCAATGAGGTTAATCATTGCCTCAACCCTTTCAAAAGTTTTCCCATAAAATAATTGGTCTTGAATTGGATGCAAACTAAAGTAACTATTCCAAACAACACGGAATAAAAAATAGACCGTGCTATCCTCTTAAACATTTGCATGTTTTGGTACATATTGACATATTTTGTATATCAATATTATCGTGTGTAAATTATTTTAAAAAATTTTAAAGGTGAAAAAAATATCTGAGACCATGAACAAATAAATAATATTAACAAATTTTATGTATAATTATTGAGATGTTTTGTATTACATATTGACATGTTTTGCGGCACAATAATATCATGCACGTCTTGTGTGTTTAAAATTTTTTTTTTGCATGTTTGAAAAAAATTCATACATATCTATATTGATATATAAACCATGTAAAAATAGCAAACTCGGAATCTTAATATTGAAGAACAAAACATGTTAGTATGGCTCACCTTTTTTATTATATACTATTTGGAAGAATCATCATTGTCCTTACCGAATTCAGCCCAAAATAATCCGACCTCACCTCTCCGGCAAGTATTCCTCCATTGTTGGTGGAGCTTTACGGCCAATGCATTTAGATTCTTTGAAATCATATGTAGCTTCGCCTTTATATCATATTAGACAGAATAATATGATGAACAATGGATTTTTGAATTATATCTTTAAGAGAAAAATATAATTTACATGTAAAAGAAGAAGAATGGAAAAAATATTTTAGGAAAAAATGGTACTTATTTTTTCATTTTTGATTGTTGAAAAAAAAACCCAAATTTTAGAATTCATCTATATTCTTATCCCCATAAACACATAGCAAAATAAATAGAGTACGGATATCATAGACATTCTCTCACGATTACTGTCCTTAACTTTATACTATTTTAGAAAAAAAATTACAATAAATTTTAACGTCTATATATTAGATTTCAAGAATTAGTTTGTACTTCTGTCAGGTTATGATATCTTCCTGTGTTATTGGACCATATTCTCAACATAAAAAAACTGTTCTCCTAAAACTTTAGAATATAAATTATTTCTTAAAAATGATATCATTTCCACCATCTAATCATCATCACAACCCGGGATCGAACCTAGATAAGTCGGTTGAAACTATATTTCTAAAAAACGAGATGAGAATGTAGTGGAATCTTAGTCGGTGATGGTGGATTGTTACTTGTGGGCCATTTTCGGCAGGATGTTGAAATCTTTGGCGAAGGTGAACAAAACCTCATTGCGCGAAGGGTCGTGCTTCCTAGGATTCGTGAAACTTAACAACCTTAGAGGATGCTTGTTAAGGGATTCCATGAATTCTCTTGGCCATCTTTTAATAGCATGTATATATTAAAGTGCACACTGTAGGTGATTGATTAGTTCGGCAATCAATGCTACTACAAAAATCTAAGTGTGCATTTATTTACTAGAAACGAAATACGGATAGGATAGATCCATAATACTCACTCTGAATATAATAGAATGGCACAGACTCATTCGAGTGACAATGACAAAAAAAATTTGTAGTGTCAATCTCGGACAGATATGGTATAAAAATCACAAAAACCTCATCCGGTGCAATGTTTAAGTAATCTAAACTATTACAACAAAAAACCAACCTTAATGAAAAGTCTCAATCTCCGTACCAAACGTCCAGCATCTGACCATGAACACCTAATTGCACATTTACGACATCACCGATATATAAATTTCATGCTCGCAAGTTGCCCATAGATGAACACCCTCATCTTATGCCTCTGCAACGGAAGGATTCCTTGTGCCGTGGATACATAAAATGAGCGTGTTTATCCGGGACGACTTGGGAGCACGAACTTTGGTGCCAATTAATTTGGTGTTCATGGTCAGATGCAGGACGTTCAATTCGTGTTATGTTGTTCTCTGCTAGATAGTAATCCACATAAACCCTTTTTCTTTTTCTTGGTGCAAAACTACGTGGGTCTATATTAAATAACCAGCCGCAAAAAAAATTGGCTTTAGCATGGAAAGAACTCCAAATTTGAGTTAAATGTTACATATTACTTCTCCTTATAAGGAGGACATAGAAATCAATTAGAGTTGAAATACTAACTAACCATATTTATCCAAATAATCAAAAAATCTCCAACGTTCATGGACTTCTAGGGAAATCCCGCCGGATGTCGTTCAGCATCCAATTGGTCCTCACCTAGACCTGACCATTTGTTGAATTAGGTCGAACTCGAATCGAATTGGTTCGAATTTGAATTTATAAAATCTTAAACCGTATTCGATTCGTCTAAAGACGAATCGAATTCGAATTATTAATTATCGAATTATGGTCGAATTATAGTCGAATTCGATCGAATTCCAATTAGTTTGAATAAGCATTGAAATTTTTTTGGTCAATAAATAAACTAAAGTCTGGATTTACATTTAATGTACAAAATTAAGTTGACTATGACTCAAAGTTTAGATTGTAAGGTTTTAAGGTTCATGGTCTATGATTTGAAATTTAAGGTTTTAAAGGTTTGATATTTAAGGTTGTAAGGTTTAGAATTTGTGGTTTTAAGATTTTATGTTTGGGATTGTAAGGTTTAAACTTTGGGATTTAAGGTTTATGGTTTAAGGAGTATAATGTTAAAGGTCTGTAGGGTTTGAGATTTGGGATTTAAAGGTTTAAGGTTTATGATTTTAGAATTTAGGGTTTGAGGTTTTAGGGTTTAGGGGTTGTAGGGTTTATGGTTTTAGGGTTTATGGTTTAGGGTTTAGGGAATATAAGGTTTAAGGGTTCTAGGGCTTGAGATTTGGGATTCAAAAGTTTATGGTTTATGGTTTTAGAATTTAGTTTTGAAGTTTTAAGTATTTAGGGTTTGAAATTTTAAGGTTTGGAGTTTTAGAGTTTGGAATTTATGATTTGAAATTTTATAATTTAAGGTTTTAAATTTAGGATTTTATATAGTTAAAATTATATGATAAATATGACTAATATATATAATTAGTAAATTTTAGAAATATTTTATTTATCTTAAATTTTTAATTAGATAAGTAGAGAATTTAGATTGAAGTGTGTAAACTTTAAAGAATAAAAAATAATATTTATAGGATTTGAAATATTTTTTAAATTATTAAAAAATGAAAATTAACCCCAGAAAAAAAAAACTCACCCACCCTAAATTTTTTAATTCCAACCTTCCCTCTCCACCTTTCCCCTCAAAAGTCTCTCCCCCCCCCTTTTCCCCCCATTTGTTTTAGGCCTTCCTTTCCTTTTCCCTCCATTTTTTTAATTTCACCCTCCTCTCCCCCCTCTTTTTCCCATGCAACATCTCCCTCTATTTTTTAAATTTTCCTCTCTCTTCCATTTTCTGAATTTTGTAATATATATATATACATGAATTTAATACGAATTCAGCTCGAATCGAATTCGAATTAAATTCTTCGGTTTGACGAATTATAAAAATCATAAACCGTATTCAATTCGTCTCATAACGAATTCGAATTGAATTTTTGACGAATCGAATTGGTAACGAATCGAATCAAATTTTTGACGAATCGAATTATGTCGAACTGCGAATTGAATTCTAACAATGGTCAGGTCTATCCTGACCTGAACACTAAATACCAAATAATCTATGATATTCAAGAAAAGAATTTAATGCATTCCATAGAAGGTATATATAATAATTAAAACAAATTATTTATCACATAATCGTAACATAGCTTATTTTTTCACGAGTAAAAGTGTTATTCCATACGAAGATAAACTCACCGGATTACATGGCTAATCTTTTAACCAAGTTATTCTGCAATATAGATAATTACTATCAGATAAGCACATGCAGCAAAAAAAATGCAAAAAGACCAAGATAATGTTGAATCCATTGATTCAATTATACCAAAAAATTCAAAAGAATTTAGGTCAAATCTCAACCCTTTCAAAAGTTTTCCCATAAAATAATTGGTCTTGAATTGGATGCAAACTAAGGGTGCGTTTGTTTATTAGGCTAGTACTAGACTGGACATAAAATTTAGTGCAGTTTTAAGTTTGGTGGTAAAATATGCCCGCGCAAAAAAGATTTTTTGTCCTGTCCAATCTCTAAAATCTGTCACTGCCTCTCATGTGGGACAAGGAAATTTGTCCTCGGCTTGAAACTTATTTACATGTATATTCCAAAATTATCCTTCCCTAACCACTCTCTTTTTTTTTGTTTTCTCTTTCCATTAATTATTTTTTAGGTAATAATTTTTTGCTTGATGGATCTAATAAATTTTATCTCTATTTTTTAATAAATCTTATCTCTATCTTTTAATAAAATCTATTTCTATCTTTTAATAAATCACTTTTTTCACAAATCTTATCTCTATAACACAAACTAATATTGATTTTCTCCAAAAAAATCGATATGAATTAAATTATAATATTAAAAAATGAAGATTAACAATAAAAAATAGGAAATTTATTTCTCTCCAATATTAAAATTTAATTTTGTCCAATTATTGATTAATGTAGAATATTTAGAAAAAGTATTGTTGCTTAGTAAAGATTTCTAGAGAATCAATTTTAAGAGAAGAAGGGTAAATTAGTCATAATTTATTTTGTACTGTCCTAAATGATATTTGTTTCCAAACATGTGATAGGACTAAATTAATTATTATCCAAGCCTATCCTGTACAGTCCTGTACTGTACTGTCCTTTCCAGAATTTGTACCAAATGCACCCTAAAGGAATTATTCCAAACAACACAAAATAAAAAAATAGACCGTGCTATCCTCTTGTGTGTTTTAAATTTTTTTTTTTGCATGTTTGCAAAAAATTCATACATATCTATATTGATATATAAACCATGTAAATAATAAGAAACTCGTAATCTTAATATTGAAGAACAAAACATGTTAGTATGGGAAGATTCCCCAAAATTGTCTATCAAATTCTTTAGTTTTTTTTCCACTAGGGTTAGGGCTCGCTCTCGTGTTCCTATGAGTTTTCCCCTAGGTATTAAGGGTTTTCTTATTTTTTCACCAAGTCACACCAAACTACACCAATTTTCACCGAATCACACACTACTCTAGTACGTAGGATCCTCACGCCACGACCTAGGTAGAAAACCTTGAAGCATATTATTTTCTTTAGGCCTCTTGAGAGTCTAGCTTAGGGTAGGGGGCAACCGGGGCGAGAGAGTGACTTTATGTCGGGGTGGGTAGAGTTATTTATAGGGAGAGGTAAACATGAAGGAGGGAGAGGGATATCAGGGTAGAAGAGGGGGAAGGGGGTGGTGCAGGAACAACCGGAGGTTGGGGAGACATCAAGGAGGGAAGCAGTAAGCTTTGAGGATGAGGATGAAATAGTCGACCTCCTTTGTGGTCTGACTATACCAGAACTGGAAATGGAATTAGTATGCTTGGTTGGTAGCTTATGGACAGACAAGTCTTTTAATTCAAAAGCATTTCTAACGGTTACGACGAATGCATGGAAGCCAAAGCAAGGGTTGGATGCATCAGAGATAGGTATGAACAAGTTCCTCTTTCGTTTCAGAAGTAGAAAGGATATGTTAAGGGTGATTCAAGATAAGCCGTGGCATTTTGATAAGCAAGTTATGCTATTAGAGGAAATAAAGGGGGATGTTCAACCATCCAGTATTGAGTTGATCAAGTGCCCATTCTGGATCCGCATCAATGACCTCCCGCTAGGAGCATACAATGAAGAAACTGCAAAGGCAATAGGTCGTTTACTAGGAGTTTTTATGGAGTGGGATGAGAAGAACAAAACCCTGGGAAGGTATATGCAGGTCAGAGTGAAAATGGATATGAGGGAGGTTATCCCATGTCGTAGGAAGCTACGCTTTAATTGAGGTGTAGTGGAATCTATCTACTTCAAAATTGAGAAGCTCCAGACTTTCTGCTATGTTTGCGCACGAATAGGGCATATCGAAAGGGACTGTGATGTAACAATGGAAGATGACCTCCCAACGGAACCTCAGAAAAAGTATGGAAATTGGTTAAGAGCTTCTCCATTCAAACCGCGTCAGGTTACTGAAGAGAGGTGGTCAGCCAATCGTAACATGAAGACCAGAAGAAACCTGAATGAAAACGAGTGGCGCACTTGGTATGACGGGGAGATGGACTAGCGAAGGGAAAGGTGGACATACCCAACCCAAGCCAACATTAATACCCCACCAGATGCCAGTAGTATAGCAGTATATCCTAGCCCTAATAACACACCCCCTACACCAAAAACAATCCTAACACCACACCCTACACAATAGACTAAGACCACAAAATAGCCAGAAAATACACTTGACCTGTCCGAAGCCAAAACTGATGCAATAACACATATCAAACGAACCCTCCAAACTCAAAACCCTTACATACCACCCTCCACAGAACCTCGCTCCACCAAATCCCAACACCGGTCACTGAACAACATGCCATCAACTACACTCCCACAAAAACAAATATATCAGACCATCAAGCTACCTTAACCACTATAAACCGATCCCCAACACTAACCCAACTCGACTCTCAGCTGAAGACCAATCCACCTTTCCCCAGCACACCACATATGAAACAAACCCAGGAGGTTTTGAAAGAGAGTGCCAAAGAAGTCCCGAAGTCGAATTAGGATAAGCAATAAAAGGGTACATGGATAAGAATCGAAAGGGAAGAGATCACAAAAGAAGATGGCAATGTAATGATGGTAGATGAAGCACTGAATGGAAAGAGGAAAACTAGGGAGGACGTGGAAAGTGGACATGTTAGCAAAAGACATATCATTACTTCAACCACTGACAATGGCTTCTCTCCACAGGCGGAGGTTGCAGGGCAACCCTGCCATTCCCAATGAATATCCTAAGCTGGAACTGTCGTGGGCTGGGGAGTTTCGAGATAGTTTGCCAGCTTAGCAGGCTAGCAAAGGCCTGTAATCCCCAGCTTTTATTTCTCTCGGACTAAGCTTAAGGAGGGAGAAATGGAGAATGTAAAATGGAGAATATGTTATGAATGTGGCATATACGTCAGGTGCAATGGTTAGGGGAGATCAAGAAGTGGAAGAGTGGCATTACTATGGAGAAGACAGGTGAACGTGTCTCTCCTTTCAATTTCCTTACATCATATCGACATAGAGGTAGGAGAAACCTTTTGGTGGAGATTTATGGGTATCTACGGATGGCCGAGAATGGAAGAAAGAGAACATACGTAGGAACTCATGAGAATGTTATGAGATAGGTCCCAGCTCCCATGGCTGTGCAGGGGTGATATGAATGAAATTATAAGGTGGGAGCAATTTTCTTTTGCTAGCTGAGAGAGGTTCCTCAGGAAGGGCTGACCTATACTTGGTCGAATGGTAGATTGGGGGAAGACCACATTGAATACAAACTGGACCATTTTTTGGCTAATTTGGAATGGTGGGAAACCTACTGAGCCTCTTATACGGAAGCTCTACCTCGTATCGCATCCAATCATTGATGTGGGAACATCTAAGGCACCTGAGACTTACACCAATTCTGAGTGAAGACCGAAGTCCAAGCATCAAGGACCACTCTGCTATTTGTGTTTGTTTTCGTACTACTTTGTATTTGAGAATAATTATGAGTCTTTATTTGCATTTTCGTATTCGAGAAGTTAATAAGGCCTAAGTGTCATTAATTTGGATGTATGTTCATTCGTGACTTTTGGAACCAAAGTCATTTCGCATTTCTCTTTATATGTAAGTTTAATTGATGTAAGAAACATAATGGAATGAATATTTGAGAATTTATCTCCAATTACATTGCGTAATTAACTTGTGCATGGATTTGCATGAACCTTGCATGGATTTGCAAGCCTAGGACGTGGACTCGTTCGAATTGTTACTTCGCCCTTTGCTGGCTGTTTGATCACAATCAAACCCTCTTAGATCAAGATTCGGAAGATAATTGATCAAGGTTTTATCCATTTTCTTTAAGATCCAAGCTCAATCAGTTCAAGATCAACCTTAATTCTGCTGTGCCTCATCAAGTGGTATCAGAGCTTTGGGGAGATTTTCTCAATTTCCATATTGAGAGGTGAGGACGAGAGTTTATTCATTATAACCGCAGAGAGTTGTGAGAGACCTAAACACAAATTGTGCAACAAGGTTACGTGATCATTGATCCGTGCCTCAATTCCTTACCTAGCACCACCAAAATCCAATCATGGCCGCACCAAACGAGCAACAACGACCCGATATGAATCAACATGTTACGAACTTGGAGAACACTCTTCAAGCCATCCTGACGCGTCTAGACAACTTAGCAATTCAAGCACCGCCTATTGCACCATAACCTGATGACCGAGTCAATCTAGATGAGGAGGAAGAAGTCAATTCGGATGCAACTCTTGTTGCAAGAAGGGGAGCACGAGGAGTTCAGGGTGTTCGTGGCCGTGGACGTGGAATGCATGGCTTACGTGTTGAAGACATAAGAAGAGAACCTGTACGCGCTCCTAGATGTGATGAAGGGGAGAATGATTATTATAGACGTGTGGATCGACCCTTCAAGATGAATATAGAAAAATTCTATGGAGATACGGATGTTGAAGGATTCCTGAATTGGATGGATTCTATTGAGAAGTATTTTGATTGCATGGAATTAACCGAAGAGCAAAAGGTTAACTATGTTGCATTCAAATTAGAATCAGGCGCTGCGGTGTGGTGGCGTAAGGAGCAAGAAACTCGGAGGAGACATGGTGAACGGCCAATACGTGAGTGGTTCTTGATGGATCAGGCTTTACGTGCTCGTTTCCTGCCCGTGGATCATAATCAAATTCTCTACACACAATTCCTGTCGTGTGTACAAGGATCCCGATCCGTAGATGACTATATCGCGGAGTTTATTCATTTGGCCACTCGTAACAACATAGAGGATAACGAGGATCAAATGATAGCAAGATTCATTGATGGTCTGAATTATGAAGTGAAACAACGTTTGGAGTTCGACACATTTATTTATTTTTAAAAAGCCACAGCCAAAGCACGTAAGATCGGCCTAGCTTTGAAAAAGAAACGAGGAACTTCCTCTCGTTATTCTGGATCAGGAGGATCATCCAATTATGGCAAGGCTCCGGAGAAAGCAGCGGTTCAAACGGTTGATCCTAAGCCAAACACTAAGTCTAAAGATGCTTCCGAAACTTCATAACGTAAGGGAAAAGAGATCGAGTCCAAGACAACCTCTCGAGTTTGTTGTTATAAGTGCAACGAAATTGGACATATCTCCAGTGATTGCCCTAAACGAAAGTTCACCTAACTTGTTGAGCGAAATGATGAGGAGGAGGAGAATCATGGTGCATATCTTTGTGCTCCGGTGGACGAAAATTTAGAAGAAGATCATGAAGATTCTAATAGCGACGAGACGTATTGTGCCGTGTTGAGAAAGCTATCTCTTGCTACGGAAAAGAAGGACGAATCCCAACGCCATAATCTGTTCAGAACAAGAAGTCATGTTGGCGAAGTTGTTTGTGATGTCATTATAGATGGAGGATCACAGGAAAATTTTGTAAGCAAGAACATTGTGGATAAACTCGGCCTCAAGACAAGTCAACACCCGGAACCTTATTCCATAGGTTGGATATGATCCGGAGGAGGGATCAAGGTCATTTCAAAGTGTGAGGTTCCTACTTCAATTGGAGAATTCAAAGATGTGGTTAGTTGTGACGTCTTAAACATAGATGCTTGTCACATATTGCTCGGACGTCCTTGGGAGTTCGACAACAAAGCAACACATCATGGCAGGGAAAATACCTACGACGTGAAGAAAGGAGGCAAACAATTCACACTTCTGCCTGCCAAGCCGAAGCATTTGAAGAAGAAGGCAAGCAATTTGGTCCGATCTCCTAACATGGTAACATCTCATAAACAGATGCTTATGTCCATTAAAGAATTCGGAGGATGTCATGTGATGGTTACACGTGAAGTGCATGAGAATGATGAAGCATGGGAAGATTTGCATGATCACGTGAAAAGTTTGCTACGTGAGTATCCGGAGGTTGCAAAAGGAGAATTCCCTAATGGTTTGCCACCTCTACGTGACATTCAGCATGCCATCGATCTGATCCCTGGTGCTATGCTAGTGAATCTACCTCATTACCGAATAAGTCCCCAAGAGAATCAAATTCTCCGAGAACAAGTTGAGGAGCTCTTGGAGAAAGGCTTCATTCAGGAGAGCCTGAGTCCTTGTGGCGTGCCCGCACTCCTCGTGCCAAAGAAAGACGGTTCGTGGAGGATGTGCGTGGATTCAAGGGCAATTAACAAAATAACAGTGGGCTATAGGTTTCCTATCCCGCGGCTCAACGACATGCTCAATAATCTGAGTGGTTCTACGATCTTCTCCAAGATCGACTTGAAAAGTGGCTACCACCAGATACGTATAAGGCCTGGAGACGAATGGAAGACGGCTTTCAAGACGAGGGACGGTCTTTTTGAATGGCTCGTCATGCCATTTGGCCTGACCAATGCTCCGAGTATGTTTATGCACTTGATGCACCAAGTTCTTAAGCCATTCTTGGATCAATTCGTCGTGGTTTATTTTGACGATATTTTGGTATATAGCAAGTTGGAGCAAGAGCATTTGGAACATTTGAAGCAAGTATTTGAAGCATTACGTGCTAATGCATTGGTGATCAACTTAAGGAAATGTCTATTTTGGAAAGAAAGTGTGCTTTTTCTTGGCTTCATCGTGGGAAGTGACGGTGTGCATGTGGATGAGGCAAAGATAGACGCGATCCGAACGTGGCCAGTCCCTACAAATGTTAAGCAAGTGAGGAGTTTCTTAGGGTTGGCAAGTTTTTATAGACGATTCATTCGTAACTTCAGTACAATTGCCGCTCCATTGACTGCCTTGTTGAAGAAGCAAACTACGTTTGCATGGAGCAAAGAAGTTGATCAAGCATTCAATGACTTGAAGGAGAAGCTATGTACAGCCCCGGTACTTTCTTTGCCAAACTTTTCTCAGTTGTTTAAAGTTGAAGTCGATGCGTGTGGGCTTGGCATTGGTGCGTTCTTGTCTCAAGAGAAAAGACCTATTGCTTTCTTTAGTGAGAAATTGAGCTCGCATAGGCAGACATGGACAACGTATGAACAAGAGTTTTATGCGGTGTTTAGAGCTTTAAAAGTTTGGGAGCATTATTTGATTGGAAAAGAATTCGTGTTGTATACGGATCATGATGTGCGTGTGAACAGACACACATCGACCTATGTTTTGTGCATATTTTGTCCACGCTTTATTCTCATTTCATTGTATGTCGTATATGTTTTTATACATTTTGTGTCTATGTTGAGGAGCGGGACGTCTGTCGATATTTGGTAGTTTTGTAGGTAATTCCATGAAGAATTGGAGAGTCGGAAGCGACAGAAGGCGAACTGATGACATCCAGCGACCCGCTGGAAAAGCCAGCAACCCGCTGGATGTGAGCTATTGAGATCTAGCGACCTGCTAGAAAAGCCAGCGACCCGCTAGATTGCCCGGGAAAAAGTTGGAAGACCTGTTTAGTCAATTTAGGACTTCTCTTTTAGGTTTTGTGTTATGTTGGCCTATATAAGGCTTTCAACTTTAGGTCAAAGGGACTCTTGAACGTTTTCACACAAGAGATCAACCCTAGTTTGTTTTTGCTTTCAATTTAGAGAATTGTGATCGGCGATTCAGATTAATCAATCAACGAGCTATTTTCATAACTCGTGGTCAAGTGTTGTCTTTTCATTCATCTACTTGATCATTAATTGTTTGGAGTGATGAGTGTCCGCGTGTTAAGAGTGATGAACTTAGTACGTAACATAGATCACGTTCTCGATCTTTGGTTGTTAAGTTAGTTAATCGTTGTGCAAATTCAGGATTAGGATATTAAGATAATGAGCTTATCCCTACACGAGTAGTGGTGGGACATCGGGTCTGCATTGATTTTCGGAAGCTGAACAAAGCCACCTGAAAGGATCACTTCCCTCTACCATTTATTGATCAGATGCTGGATAGACTAGCAGGTCATGATTACTACTGCTTCTTGGATGGTTACTCAGGTTATCTTCAAATCCATATTGCACCTGAAGATCAAGAAAAGACTACCTTCACCTGCCCCTATGGTACTTTCGCTTTTCGCCGAATGCCGTTCGGACTCTGTAATGCACCTGCCACCTTCCAGCGGTGTATGATGGCAATCTTTTCTGACATGGTTGAGCATCAAATCGAGATCTTTATGGATGATTTCTTAGTTTTTGGAGACTCATTTGAGGGATGCCTCCTGCATTTGGGACAGGTTTTAGAACGCTGCAAGGAGACTAATCTGGTGCTCAACTGGGAAAAATGTCACTTTATGGTTACTGAAGGAGTGGTCCTTGGCCACAAAATATCAAGTGACAGCCTAGAAGTTGACAAGGCCAAACTGGAAGTCATCGACAAGCTTCTCCCTCCACTATCTGTAAAGGGAGTACGGAGCTTCCTACGCCATGCTGGGTTTTACAGGCGGTTCATTGATGAGTGTCAAAAACACTCATTATTTATGTACATTTCGTAGTATGTTCTTAGTGTTTTTAAATTGTTTTAGTGAGTTCTAGTTGTCTTTGTCTTAGCTTTCGTTCATTGTGATTTTGATTTATGTTTGTCATTTCTCATTGTGTTTTGTTGTTTTAGGAGCCTATTTGAGGACTAGAAAAGGATGCTCGACCAAATGCATGAAGGCATGGACAAAAAGGAGCATACCAAGGTAAGAATAACAAATCTGTAGAGCATGGCGCACGCCAATGAAGAACGGCGCACGCCATTGTTCTTAAAACTTGAAGATTGGCGAGCGCCATAGGTGCGATTGGCGTGCCAAGACAGACCTCTTCCTACTCAAATGATGATAACTTTTGCGTACGACGTCCAAATGAGATGCGGTTGGTGGCGTTGGAAAGAAGACATCCGGGGCTACAACTTTGTGTCTAATAGGCGTCTTCAATTTCGGAGTCTAAGAGGTCCAAATCGCAAGAATGGTGTATACCTTTACAGCTGACGACGAGTTTCCCTCGACACCATTGGCGCGCGCCAGAGGCACAATTGGCGCGCGCCAATGACAAACAGTGACTGATATTTGATCATCTCACTTGCTCAATTGAATGGCAAACACTTGGGGGGCCTAGGCACTCGGGTTTTTAGCATTTGGAGGTGTTGGCAGACATGTGTGGAGGCATTATAGAGTAGTGGTTAGGACTTTTGGATTAGAAAACATTAAACTTACTTTTGACTATGTAATAAGTGTGTAAAATGGCTAAAGAGAGGGAGAGACTTAGACAGAGGAGGGGGGCAATGAAATTGTAAGAAACTCTCTGCCAAGAAGGAGAAACGTGATGGAGGAGGAAGAAAACCTTCAAGAGCATCATTAAGCTTCCTTCTCCTTAACTCCTTCCTTTGTTATTTATGCTTATGTTCATATTGTTTATATTGTTGTTCTTTGTAAATATGTTTAAGTAGTTAATTCTGTGGGTTTGGTGCCTTGAAACTAGCATGTAATCAACTAATTTGAGGGGTTAAACATGTATAGATTTATGTTCTAGTTAATGAACTTAAGACTTAATTATGGTTTTACTCAGATTATGATCATCATTAGTCTTAGAAACCATGCTTGATTTCGGCAAGAGTCTAGTGGCCAAGTAAGTTCGGTTTTGACACAACCAACTTTGGTTTTGACAAAGTCATAGCAACCATGCATCGGTTTAGACTAATTGGCTGTGATAAAATCTTTGTTAGTAACCTTGATTATGAACTTAGTTAAAACTTGAGACCGAAAGGAGATAGAATTAATGTAAAGATTAACTAGATGACTAATTGCTTAATGAAAGAGAAATCTACTTAGGTAATAAGTTGTCCACTGAGTGATACTTACAGTTTGTTCTTAGCTTGGTTTGGATCGATTAGAGGGGTCGAAAGAACATCTAGTTGGTCTAAGTTTTGCTAGAGTTCAATTTAGACAAATCTAGTGCGAAAGTGTAGATTTGTTGCTCATGAAACACTCGGATCATAATATGAACATAATAAACCCCCTGAGTTGTTTGATTACATAAGTTTCAATGGTACCAAACTCACTCTTGTTCAAGTTTGTTAAATCAGATTGTAGTTTTGTATTTTGAAGTTCATAGACTTTTCACTTGCTTAAATCTTTAGATTCGAATTATAGAGGTTTGTTCGAGTTACCAATCAACCAAACATCATAATATACTCCTAAACAAGTTTATAAACCAAGTACGAGGCCTAAAAACTCAATTCCCTGAGGATCGACATAACCGGACTTGCCCAGTGCTATCGCTGGTGATATTGGCGCACGCCATAAGGTATTGGCGCACGCCAGTGTGCTTGAGTGAAGAACATTGGCGCACGCCATAGAAGATTGGCACACGCCAGAGGTGCCCTGAGTTAGGAAAATGCACGAGCGCGCGAGGCAAACTCTATTTGACACGAGTGGCGCGCGCCAGAGGTGCTATTGGCGCACGCCATAGATAGACAGGGAGCAATAAATACACGCAAATCATCAGCACGCCTCGAATCGAGTTCTGATACGTAACAAATTGGCGCCATTGCCGGGGAACTGAGTTATAGACACTAATTTGGTTTAAGAACTTAGATTAGTATATTTTTATTTTCTTTTATAGTTTATTTTAGTTTGTCTAGTTAAGATGGATTCCTTTGGTTACCATTGGTACCAAGGAATAGGGAGTTCAATTTTAGAAGATGAAGTTGAGGATACACGTAGACGAGTGGAAGCAAAACGAAGAGAACTTAATCTCAACCAAACTCAAGTTTGGACTTGCGAGCGGTGCGGGTTATTAGGACATAACAAAAATCAATGTGAAGAATATTGGTTTGACACACCCCATGAAGCCTCCTCAGATCATGAAAATTTTGTGCTTAACAGCGAAGGGCAACATGACACCATTAGTGTTCCAACATGGAGTGGAAATCCTTATTCCTCAAGTTGCAAAGAAGAGGTACAACCCTTTAGGTCTGATCCCCTTGATGATAGAGTGGACTCGTTAGAAGCAAGGATGGAGAAGATGATGGAAAATGTTGAAGTAGTGTTTAAAAATTTTGAGGAGTTGTCTGCATTAACTCAAACCTTTGAGAGATTTCAAGCTCACTCAGATGAAATTTGCTTCAATGCATATGCAAAAGATGCCTTCTCTATTCAACCATCTGATTTAGTCCATCATTTAGAGAAAGACATTGAAGTGCAAGTGGAGGATGACAATGAGCAAATGGACTTGAGAGTGGAGGAACAATCATATGTTCCTCTACCATCATACATCAATCCAATGTCATTCATTGAAGATCTATACAGTGTTGAAAATAAGGGTCGTCTTTGGGATTTTGAAACAGAGGACTGGTACCGAGAGACCCCAATGAGATCACTTACTTATACCAATGCACTTCCACTAGAGGATGAAAAGAATAAGGATAAGGAGGAAGAAAACGAAGAGATAGAGTTTTTAAAGAGCACAAAAATGGAGGTTGACGAACCTATGACTAGTGCTAATTGCTTTTTGCATCACTGTAGCTCAACCAAGGATTTAGCGAATATTGAAGATTTGGAGCAAAAAGAAGAAGCCATATCTACGGAAGAGTCTAGTGTCATCCGCCACAATATTCACCCTCGACTTCAAGATCCAAGAAGATTTGCTAAACCTTTAATCTTGGATATAATAAGTGAAGGTAAAACACC
>SOPF01025539.1:83514-99518 GCA_012979155.1 Hypericum perforatum
GCTACTATTTGCACACCATTATATGAGCCAATATCCAACTCACACCGACCTTTAACCACTTAATCCAAGGGATTAGGACATCATTTGTGGGATGATTTTGTAAGGGTGCATCTTTTAGTATAGCTGGGGGTATTGATTATCAATTGGGTTTGAAAAAGGGTAGAATTGAGGCCAACAATCAAAAATCGGGATAAGTTGCTAGCAAATGTGCATGAAGTTATGAAAGAAAAGAAAAGTTCACAAAGGAAAAGAAAAAGAAAAAAAAAGAAGAAAAATGAACAATGAAAAAGAATGGAAAGGTTCCTTGTGAAAATGTGAACAAAAGAAAAAAAAAGATCGAAAAGCACACCAAAAAGTCAGTGACTTATCCCGAGTGAATGCCTCTAGGATGTGGGATCATTGGGTTGAGTGTTTAGTTGTTATAGGGTGAGATGTTTAGTATAGCCGAGAGTTAGATTATTGTGTAACCCTCGGATTGGGTGGTGTAGCCACTACTCACTGATTTATCCTTCCCTTACCCTAAGCCACATTACAACCTTATGCAAAGTCCCTCTTGATTACGAGCCCTGCGTTGCTTGAGAGAATGTTAAGTGCGAAGTATAATATTTTGTTGATCCTTAGCATGCTTGCAAGTGATAGGTAGTTGACTACCCAATATAAGTGAGAATAAATTGATCCTACCTGCTGAGTGTCAGTTCTCGTGTATGGTTTGCTTAGTGCAAAAGTTAGGCTAAACAGTTGAGGGTGTTGGGTTTACATGAATATTGCTTTTGGCATTTGAGTGAGATGAATGACTAGCGAGAGGATGATGCATGTCGCGATTTGTTTCTAGTAAGGAGAAGCCGTGACAACGGTAGTTCTGATGCAACTTGCTTGGGGACAAGCAAGAACTTAAGTGTGGAGTTGTGATGTGCGTGTGAACGGACACACATCGACCTATGTTTTGTGTATATTTTGTCCACGCTTTATTCTCATTTCATCGTATGACAAGTATGTTTTTATGCATTTTGTGTTTATGTTGAGGAGCGGGACGTCTGTCGATATTTGGTGGTTTTGTAGGTAATTCCATGAAGATTGACGAAGTGGTGAGGCGTGGTGCGATGGCGGATAGAAAGGTCTGAAGAATTAGAGAGTCGGAAGCGACAGAAGGCGAACTGATGACATCCAGCGACCCGCTGGAAAAGCCAGCGACCCGCTGGATGTGAGCTGTTGAGATCCAGCGATCCGCTGGAAACGCCAGCGACTCGCTGGATTGTCCAGGAAAAAGTTGGAAGACCTGTTTAGTCAATTTAGGACTTCTCTTTTAGGTTTTGTTTTATGTTGGCCTATATAAGGCTTTGAACTTTAGGTCAAGGGGACTCTTGAACGTTTTCACACAAGAGATCAACCCTAGTTTGTTTTTGCTTTCAATTTGGAGAATTGTGATCGGCGATTCGGATTAATCAATCAACGAGCTATTTTCATAACTCGTGGTCAAGTGTTGTCTTTTCATTCATCTACTTGATCATTAATTGTTTGGTTAATTCGTGTTGAGTGTCCGCGTGTTAAGAGTGATGAACTTAGTACGTAACATAGATCACATTCTCGTTCTTTTGTTTGTTAAGCTAGTTAATCATTGTGCAAATTCAGGATTGACAACCCTAGTTTGTTCGGCGTTTTGTAGTAATTAATCATAATCCAATCATTTGAATTGAGTTGCTTAGATTAAAGTTGCGAATTCATAATCTAGTACTTAGAGAATTGATCAATTTGTCCATGTGGAGACGATCTTACTTATCTTTATATTACTTGTGCGATCGTGTTCTCTTGCACGTAATTTATACCCAATATTTATCGCATCAGAATACAAGGCTCTTAAGTTTTTGAACGACCAACAGAAGATAAGCAACCATATGCATGCTCGGTGGATTACCTATCTCCAAAAGTTCCCTTTCAAAATTATGCACAAAAGTGGAACCTCAAACGTGGTTGCTGATGCCCTTAGTCGAAGGGAAAGTCTGCTTGTTGAACTACGTGAGGCAATCACTGCATTTGATTGTTTAAGTGAGCAATACGAAGATGATGAAGACTTTGGTGTCTTGTGGAAAGCATGCAAGGATGGGAAAGGCGTTTATGATTATTATTTGCACGACGACCTTCTTATGAAAGGTGACCAAATCTGTATCCCGAAGACTTCTCTTCGTGATCAACTCATGTGGGAGATGCATGGTGGAGGGTTGTCCGCGCATCTTGGATGCAACAAGATGTTGCATGCATTGAGTTCCCGGTTCTTTTGGCCTGGCATGAGCAAGAACGTGGCAAAGATGGTTAAACACTGTGTGGTTTGTCAAGAAACCAAAGAAGGCGTGCGAAACACGAGTCTTTATACACCGTTGCCCATTCCAAAGGCAATTTGGGAAGATATTAGCATAGATTTCGTGCTCGGTCTGCCTCGTACACCCCGTGGAGTTGACTCCATATTTGTTATAGTGGATAGAGTGAGTAAGATGGCTTACTTCGTGCCATGCCGCAAGACTAATGATGCACTTGGAGTAGCGAAACTATTCTTTCGTGAGGTGGTCAGGTTGCATGGTGTTCCAAAGACGATCACGTCTGATCATGATGTGAAGTTCCTAGCGAGCTTTTGGAAGACCCTTTGGAAGA
Source organism: Hypericum perforatum (assembly GCA_012979155.1). Lineage (NCBI taxonomy): Eukaryota > Viridiplantae > Streptophyta > Magnoliopsida > Malpighiales > Hypericaceae > Hypericum > Hypericum perforatum. Next base: position 86,158 of record SOPF01025539.1, read on the forward strand.
TGTTTGATGCCTCATTGAACTTCAGCTCGACCGCCCATCCACAATCTGATGGTCAAACTGAGGTAACTAACCGAACCCTTGGTAACATGCTTCGAGCCTTATGTCATGAGAAAAAGAGGCAATGGGACTTAGCATTGCCCATAGCTGAGTTCGCTTATAATAGTTTGGTGCATCGTATCACTGGAAAAACTCCATTCTCTTTGGTGTATGTGAAAGAACCGAACCATATAGTTGATGTTGCTATGGTTGCTCGACCTACCAAGAGCAATCCAAGTGCACTTGACTTTGCGAAGCAAGCACAACATGTCATTGATGGAGTTCGCGAGAAATTGGAGGATGCTTATGCTAAGGAGAAGGCTCGGATTGATGCTCAACGTAAGCAACAAATTTTTCAACTTGGTGAAGAAGTTATGGTTCATTTCCGCAAAGAAAGAATGCCTAGTAACCTTGGTGGCAAGTTGCAAGCTCGAAAGTTCGGGCCCTATCGCATTTTGAAACGTGTGAATGATAACACTTATGTCGTGGATCTTCCAAGTGAGTTTGGTGTATCTCGCACGTTCAATGTCAAGGACCTCACTCCGTATTTTGATGCATTCCCTCTACCATCCAAGTTGGCCGCTCGAGGGCAAGCTCATTTCCAAGAAGGGGAGGATGATGTGAGAACATCTAAGGCACCCGAGACTTACACCAATTCTGAGTGAAGACCGAAGTCCAAGCATCAAGGACCAATCTGCTATTTGTGTTTGTTTTCATACTACTTTGTATTTGAGAATAATTATGAGTCTTTATTTGCATTTTCGTATTCCAGAAGTTAATAAGGCCTAAGTGTCATTAATTTGGATGTATGTTCATTTGTGACTTTTGGAACCAAAGTCATTTTGCATTTCTCTTTATATGTAAGTTCAATTGATGTAAGAAACATAATGGAATGAATATTTGAGAATTTATCTCCAATTACCTTGCGTAATTAACTTGTGCATGGATTTGCATGAACCTTGCATGGATTTGCAAGCCTAGGACGTGGACTCATTCGAATTGTTACTTCGCCCTTTGCTGGCTGTTTGATCACAATCAAACCCCCTTAGATCAAGATTCGGAAGATAATTGATCAAGGTTCTATCCATTTTCTTTAAGATCCAAGCTCAATCAGTTCAAGATCAACCTTAATTCCGCTGTGCCTCATCAATCATACCCCAATATTTTGTAGGTTTCTTAAAGAATTGCGCAATCTGAGGAGAAAAAAACATTTTAGATTTGAAGAAATGTGGTTGCGACATGAAGGCTTCACAGAACAAGTTCAGGCGGGGTGGAATGCATGCTCCGAGGGCTCAAGTTTCCTTGAAAAAATTCAACGTTGTGCAGAATCTCTAGGAGAATGGGAGAGACAGATGTTCAGACAGGTCAAAAAACAAATTCCAAAACTAGAAAGAGCCATAACAGATGCACAAGCATGTCTATGAACCGAAGTGTCAAAGGGGATCATCGAGGAATTACTAGCAAAGTGGGAAGAAGTTCAAGCCTGAGAAGAAGTCATGTGGGCGCAAAGGTCAAGGGTGTCCTGGTTGAAGGAGGGGGATAGGAACACCAAATATTTTCACAGCAAAGCAACCCACAGACAGAAGCGAAACAGTATAGAGGGCATTAGAAATAGTGAGGGAGATATAGTGAAGGAGGAGGTAGGGATTCATGAGGCCTTTATGAATTTTTATACTTCTTTGTTTTCTTCTACAGGTTGTGTTCGAGTGGAGACAATCATAAGCAAGGTTAGCCAGAAGATCACCCCTGAGATGAAGCAGTTGATCGAGAAGCCATTCACGAAGGAAGAGATATTTCAGGCACTCCAACAAATGCATCCAAACAATGCCCCAGGTCCAGATGGTTTACCTCTACCATTTTTGTAGAAATATAGGTCAATAGTCGGGGAAGAAGTAACCAGAACTATGCTGGCAATCCTAAATGAGGAAGCGGACCCAAGTTCCCTGAATGACACCATCATAGTTCTTATCCCAAAGGTGAAGACTCCTCTCTCCTACATAGAGTACTGGCCGATCAGCCTCTGCAATGTAATCATGAAAATAGTCACCAAGATAATGGCGAACATGATGAAAATATTTCTACCAGAGGTGATTCATGAGAACCAAGGGGTGTTCATTCCAGGAAGACTCATATCAGAAAACTCTCTAATTGCCCTAAAAGCTTATCATTACCTGAAGAAGAAGACAAAGGGTAAAAGAGGGTACTGTGCACTAAAGTTGGACATAATGAAGGCATACGATCGGGTCGAGTAGAAGTTCCTGGAGGAGATCATGATAGCATTGGGTTTCCCACACACTTTTGTGCGACTTGTCATGAGATGCATAAGTACAGTGAAGTATGCCATCCAGATTAATGGAACAGCAGGGGAGTCATTCATTCTGAGCTGAGGGCTACGCCAAGGTGACCCAATATTGCCATATCTATTCCTCCTGTGTGTCGAGGGTCTTACAACAGTTATATAGGAGGCAAAAAGCACAGAAAGGATACACGGGCTGTGTGTGGCTAAGGCCGCCCTGCCTATCACCCATCTCCTTTTTGCAGATGATTCTCTGCTTTTTGCTAGGGCCACGGAACAGGAACTGAAAAATGTCAATCAAATCCTCCAGTTATATGAGGGTGCATCGGGCCAAAAAATAAATGTTCAAAAATGCTCTCTGAAGTTCAGCAGGAATGTGACCATAGAGGATCAAAACTGGCTTTGTACCTCCATATGTATACGATTGGCTAGGGATGAAAAAAGATACCTAGAACTCCCTACAATAATCAAAAGATCAAAAAAGGAAGCATTCACAAACCTCGAGGAAAGAGTTCAAGCAAAAGTGGCAAACTAGAAGATGAGGTTTCTATCAAAGACCGGGAGGGAGATCTTTTATCAAAGCTGTCTTGCAAGCTATCCCCACATACGTAATGAGCTATTTCTCAATCCATGTAGAGATCTATGACAAAATCGAAAAGAAGCTGTACGATATCTACTAGGGCAGCAATGATGGGGAGCGAAAACTGTATTGGAGGAGCTGGGCAAGACTATACCTACCTAAAATGGAGGGAGGACTGAGTTTTAGAAAACTGAAATGTTTTAACAGGGCATTGCTGGCGAAGCAAGCATGGAGATTGCTAAATAACCCGTTGTCTCTTCCAGCCCATATCTTTAGAGCTAGATATTATCAGCAAACCAGCCTAATGGAACCAAAGCAAGGCATAATCTTAGCCAGGTATGGCGAGGTATCCTAGAAGGACTCTCCTTACTTCAGAAGGGTTTGAAATGGCAGGTGGGGACTGGCGAAAGAATTTGTATATGGGAGGATCTTTGGGTATTGGGGTCATCGCAAGGAAGGCCTAAATACATCTATTTGGGAACAGACAGGTACTGATGGGTCTCGGAATTAAGAAATGCAAAAACTAATGCATGGGATGTTAACCTTCTATTTTCCATCTTCATAGGAGAGGATGCCGAGCTAATCCAAGTGGTAAGGTTGAGCCCTTGCCAACCATCTGATTTGCTACGATAGAAATACGAAGAAGATGGAGAGTATAGAGTACGAATGGGCTACAGGAAGACATTTGCGGAGTGGTGGGACTCCTCATCTCTAGCCAAAAATCAGATTATTAACAAGGAAGTTTGGAGTTTGTGCTGGAGACTAGAAGGTCCCCCAAAGGTGCTCACTTTCCTTTGGAGGTTACTCGATAACAACGTACCAGTACAAGATAATTTAAGAAGGAGAGGAATTGAAGTAGACACCACATGCCCACTTTGTAACATAATGATCGCGAACCTCTTTTCCTTCTACACGCTTATTTCGTTAATGCTTCCATTAAGAGATCTACTTCAAATCTACTTAAAGCCGGATGATCAGTCATTTGTTCAGACTTCTTGGCATGCGCCAACCAAGGGTGGCATATGCCTACTCTTTACTAACTTAAACTCTGGCACACACCAATTTGATCTGGTGCGAGCCAAAAGCTCTTAAACAAACTGACCTAGCATGTGCCAAGAAGGGCTGGCGTACACTAAGTTATTAGTAGAATTGTAGCAGATTACAATAATGAGTAAGTACAGGTTTGTCGATCCACAGAGATTGAGTTTTTAGGCCAACTCTAAGGTTTACTTACTTAACTAGGATCAGATTATGAGGTTGTGTTGTTGACACTTGTGATCTAAACTCTAAAGCACAAATATAAAGCTAACAAGAACTAACACTTAGATAGTTTTGAATATAAAATAGAATATTAACAACTTAATAACTAAAAGTGAGCAAGGTACTTAAACCAGCAACATAACCATAAGATATAGAGGGTTTTTAGTGTATGTGATGTGGTCCGAGTGAATCTAAGGCAACTAATCCTCATTTTCGCATAAGATTAGCCAAAGTTACTCCTAAACTAGACTTAGAATGGTTAGATATGTTCTTTCGACCCCACCAACCATCTAAGCTAGCAAAGAACCAACTATATGCTCCAGTCCAAGGACAATCAGTAGGTCACCAAGAAGATTTCTCTCCTAGCAAGAGTACTCATCATCAAACCAACCTATCCATCAATTCTATCTCCTTTCGGTCTCAAGTTTTGACTAGCTACTAAGGCTTGGTGATCAAGCAAGTCTAAGCAATAGTATCAAGCATGTTGATAAGAACACAAACATGAACATACACACCCCATAACTGTGGCTACATTAAAGGTAACAAGGCACCAAAGTCATTTAACTACTCACACATACTATTAATTAACATCATAAGCATAAACATAGACAAAGAGTAGAAAGGAATGGAGACTTATCAAGACTCCAAGCTCCCCCTCTTCAAGTCCACGTTCTTCAACCAGAAACAATGTTACTTAGTAAAATATTTACTATCTAATATATGTAATATGTATATCTTACAAACAAAGGCAAAAAGCCTTATATACTAACTAACTAATGAGATAGTTTACAAAATATCTAATATAACTTATGTAACTAAAATATCTAACCTAAAATATCTAAAAAGGAGTCAGCAACTTGTCCCCCTCCTTCCTGAAAGCTCTAAGCCAACCTTGTCAAATCTTGCATTTTGTTTGTCCCAACACTCAGACTATTTTACTTATGTCAGTCTGGTCTGGCGTAAACCAAGTCACCTGGCATGCGGCAGCCTTGCGGTTTCCTTCTCCAAGTGTGAATGGTTGTCTGAGTGAACGATCGTCCGAGCAATGGCTACTTGGCATGCACCATGTAGGCTTGGCTTGCGCCATATGACCGTGCATTGCATTCCTTGGCTTCGCATCTTCCCTCTCGTTCTAGGCTTTGTGTGCTTGCTCGATCATCCTCCACTTCTCCTCAGATAAGCTCCTAAAAACAAGCAAACTCAATAAAAATGATAAACTCAGTAAAAACACACAATGAACGAAAACTAACATTATGACAACTAAAATGCAACTAAATCAACCTAAAACACTAAGAACAACCTACTAAAAAGATACGACAAATGAGTATTTTTGACACTCATCATACCCCCACACTTGAATCTTTGCTTGTCCCCAAGCAAAAACTCAAAATGCGGACAACCTAAATGAAAATTAAATACAAACAAACACAAAACAAGGTAAAGATATGGCATGAATAGATCAATACTTAACTTCCCTCAAAAACATCAGCTTGCATCAAAATGAAATCATAATCTAAGTTAGTTCATCAATCCAAAACACAAAGCACAACAAACTAGTAGGCACCTCAACACTCAATTGATTAAACAAGTGTTAACTCTATGTAAAAGACACTAGAAGGTTGAACTCTCGAGGATAAAAAAGTGTTTCACTCATATGATAAGTGGGGCCAACTTCCTATCACTCGCATACAAGTCAATGTGTCTCAAAGCATCCTACGTCCTACTCAGTGTTATCTAAAAGTCAAAATGATTGCTAATGATCGGGGGGACTTTTCATCGGGTTGTAATGGGGCTTAAGGTAAAGATGAGGTAAAATATTTAGATGGTAGCTAAACCACCCAATCCGAGGACATGTCACAAATGCAACTAATCACTCGTCTAATCTAAACATCCTCACCAAGTATAAATCAAGCACACTCCCCAAATAAACCAATGAATTAAGACCTAGAAGCACGAGTTTTGTCAAGAAATCATGCGTTATTCAACTTTACATTCTTTTTCACTTCTTTTTCTTTGATTTTCCTCTTTTTTTCTTTTCTTTTTTTTTACTTCACATATTCACAAACTTCAAAAAAATAAATTTACCAACTTAGCATGTTCTAGGCAAAAACTTGGCTTCTAAATGTCCATATAACTCAAAAATCCCAACAACATAACCCAAATCAAGTCTAAGCCACCAACTATACCCAATACAGATCATCCCCAACATGTGCAAACCTATTTGTCCTTGAATCGGATGACCAAAGGTAGAGAAGATGGTTGATATAAGGCCTATAATTGGCTTATAATATTTTCAAAGAATGGCTAAGCTCAACGGGTTAAAACAATGGATACATATGGGATTTTGGCACTAAGGCTCTAGGCTCAAAGTCAAAGAATGCCCCCATCATTTCACTAACTTCCATACAACCTAGACTACAATAAGTACTTGTAGGATACCTCGATCAATTGACTTTAGTATGCATCTTATGAAAAATATAGAGACAGATGTCTCTTCCTTTAGCTCAAATCCTCACAAGGTTCACTCCTCAATTCTCTAGTCTAGTCTACATAGTGAGACCACTAATCTAAATAACAGAGTACGAGATTCCTACCAATTCCTTGGATTTGTGCTTGAATTAAATCCCTAACTAAGAGTTTGATAAAATTCTAACACAACTTGAAAATGTTTTAGGGGGGTCAAATTTTGAAAAATTCATGCCAAAATCTAAACCTAAACAAGACAACCTAACATGCTAAACAAGTTTAGACATCCTAAACAAGACTAAACAACATAAAAGGAAGATTCCTAGAAGGAACCCTCCCCCACACTTGAATGACACATTGTCCTCAAGATGTCTAAGATACTAATAAACACCTAATCACAAAAAAAAACAAAGATGAGACAATTTTACCTCGATGATCTAGTACATTAAGAAGCATCAGGGAAATTAACCCTGAAGAGCTCAACTGGGAACACTTCCATACCAGATCACCAAAGATGCGAATAAACTTATCTAAATACACGCAAAATAAAAGAACAAAAATGAATGACATAACATATAAAAACAAAAGAAAACAAAAATAAAAACTAGAAAGGAAATAGGAGCTCCCTATCACTGATTCGGAGGAGGTGGAAATATGAAGCTGCCGCCGAATTTCTTTGCCCAAGTGTGCATCCACTCTATGTGTGCTTGGTTTTGCATATACTGCACCTGCTGCTCCTCCCTCTGGTCTCTTTGCTACGCCTCCATACTAGCATTCCACTCAAATTGGCACTCTCAATTTACTGCGTGAGTCACGACAATGTCTCATAGCTGCACCTGCATCTTTGAAAACTAATCATAAAGGTAGTGCAGGTCTACCTATTGGCCTGAGTCCTGAGCACTCGTCTCCTATCTGTTGGACTCCCCATGTTTTGGGATTAGTGCAGGAATATTTGACCTAAGTCGATCTTGAACTGCCTTGTGCATTTTCTATGCCTTGTAAGCAAACACCTCCTCCCTCTCCACCTTCTTCTTCTCGATCAACTTGCTATGGTGGAACTTCTCGATATCGAGCAATACCAGTTCCATAATTGTTCCCTAAAAATCTACAAGCAGGTGAGGGAAAAAGCGACGTGCCATACAAGAAATAATATGACCCAAGTACAGATATCTAGGTTCCCTATCACTAATGGACCGTGCAAAGCAGTCGATGACCATAGCAAATGTGCTAAATAGTATATCATGGTGTAGGCAGTCAATAGCATACAGCTGGGATTAGAACACTTTAGACTCTTCCCATTGACCACTGAAGGTTAGATTCATAAAGCGATGGAGGATGCCTAAGTATGGTTCCCTAATTAGGGCACTAGGCACCCTCCCTGACTCATATCTCTCAAAACACGTCATCTCTTGCCATGCTCGATGAGCCTGATCAGCAGGTGTGAAGTCTAAAGCCCTTCTTCCAGACTTAAGGTCAAAGAGGTCATTAAAATCACTTTCATTCATGCTAAATTGAGTCTCAAATAAGCGTGCGATGAATGAATGTCTATTTGCTACAACTTGCAATAAGTAATAGAATTCTAACACCAGCTCCTACCTAGCCAAAATGCTATGTTTAATAAAATACCCTCAACCCATCCTCCTAATAGCCGATCGCAACTTTCTATCTACCCCTAATTTTTTAATGTCATCCTAATGAATTTCAAAATGACTCAAGGTAGTAAGGTGGGCAAATTTTTGATACCTCTCTCCCTCCCAATCGTGAAAAATTACGAAGGGCACATTGTAGTCATCACAAAAGTCTGGTAGCTGCGGTATCCTAGGTTGTGGTGTGGATATTTGTGCACGCTTTCCTGTACCCCTTTAGTAGGGTTCTCGGCTAGATCCTGCATCATCTGCCATCGTGGAAGGTTTTTTGGGTGTTGGGTATTGTGGGTAGAAGGTTGGGTAATGATGGGCATGCAAAAATTATTTTTGGGTGGAGAAGAGGAATGGGTAATATGTTTTTGTGAAGAATGTGGCATGCTCGAGAGGTTTATATTCGAATCTACCCAAACATGGCATATGCCATGTTCATTAGCGTATGCCAGCTTCTTCGTTTGCCCTTGACTTAGCGTACGCATAGACTATTGGCATGTGCCAACTATGTACAGATCACAAAAACTTCACACTTATAGTATAAAAACACAAACTAAAATATCACAAATAAGAAACAAAGCATTCTAATCTAATTTTTTTGGCTTTTATGTATGCTACATTCCTGGAAAGCTTGAAAACCAGACGCCCCATTCTTATGGGTCATAGGTGTAATTTCGACATTCTCAATTCACACAACTCACGAATGGTGTACCATGACGAACTACCTCTCCGTGCAACTTTTTTGGCTTTAAGCCTAATAGGGTCATGATGTATTAGCACAGTATGCTCATTTTGCGAGTTAGTGCTATTCTTGCTACTGTCACCTTCGTGTTTGAACTTCTTACTCCTAGGCACTCATTAATACAAATTGTTGAGCACAACAATCATATAGGAGTAATTGTTTATCCCCTATCAATCACAAAAATGCAGACATGTGCCAATCAACTAAAGGGTCAATATCACTCATGTTTATTGTGAGATTGAAAGGTGCTTTATCCTTGCCCAAAACTAATCAGTCCCAACCAAGATTGGGTGGTTGTTCAATATTATGGTTGGGTATTTTACCTTCACTTACCATATCCAAGATTAAAGATTTAGCAAACCTTCTTAGATCTTAAAGTCGAGGTAGAATATTGTGGCGGATGACCCTAGACTCTTCCTTAGGTATGGCTTCTTCTTTTTGCTCCAAATCTTCAATATTCGCCAAATCCTTGGTTGAGCTAGAGTTATGCAAAAGGAAAGAAGCACTAGTCATAGATTCTTCACCCTCTTCGCTAGTGCTCTCTTCAACCCCAATCTCTTCTTTCTCTTCCTCTATTCCCTCATTCTTTTTATCTCTTTTTGAAATGCATTGGTATTAATAAGTAAGCTCGTTGAGTTATCTTGGTACCATTCCTCTATTTCAAAATCCCATAAACAACTCTTATTCTCAAGACTAGATAAAGTTTTTATGAATGACATTGGATAGATGTATGATGGGTGAAGAACATAAGGCCGTTCCTCAACTTTCAAGTCCATTTGCTTATTGTCATTCTCCACTTGCATTTCATTGTCTTCCCATAAATGATGGATTGGCTCGGATGGTTTATTGAAGATTGCATCTTTTGTATATGCACTGATACAACTATCATCATAGTCAACTTGCCTTCTCTTAAAAGTTTGACTTGGAGCATACAACTCCTCAAACTCTTTGAGTATATCATCATCATTTTCCCACATCTTATCCATCCTTGCTTCCATTGAGTCCAATCTATCTTTAAGGAACCTTAGAGGTTGTACTTCTTCTTTGCACCATGAGGAATAAGGATTTCCACTCCACATTGGAAGGTAAATGGTTTCATCTTGCTCCTCAATGTAATGCACAAAATTCTCATAATTTGAGGGTGTTGCTTGGCTAGCGTGGTATTCTTCACATTGACTTAGTTCATATCCCAAACATCAATACCATACGTAACTCCAAAGCTGAGTTTGTATGGGATTGAGTTTCTTTTGAATTCCATATATCCTCAACTTCATCATCAACTTAATCATCAAAAAACGAACTTTGAATTCCATTGTACCAATTGTAACCAAAGGAATCCATCACAACAACCACAACAAAAATAAAACTACAAAAGAAATAAGATAAAATCACACAAAACAAAAACAACAAATAAAAATGTCCCAATCTAAGTTTGTAAACCAAATTGAGCGTCTATAACTCAATCCCCGGCAACGGTATCAATTGATCACTGCCATAAAAGTGGATGAGTGTTTCTAGGGGTTGTCTGGCGTGCGCCAGGTTTGGATAGCGTGCACGCGCCAACTGCCTCAGTTCAGCAACTCTGGCGTATGCCAGGTATGTTTGGCATGCACCAAGTATTTAATTTAAGCAACATTGGCATATGCAATTAAGGGTGGCATGCGCCAATTGTTTGGCAGAAGCAATACAGAGTAAGAAGGGAATATCGTCCCACAAGGACTGAGGTTCTAAGCTGGCTCTATGGTTTACCAACTTGTCTAGGAATAGATTATGAAATTTGGTTGATAACACACACGATTTAAAGTCTAAACAAACTAAAGGTTTAACCAGTTTACTAACAAACTATAATTTACAACATAGAATACTAAAATGAGTAAGGTACCTAAACTAGCAATATAACCACAAGATCTAGGGGGTTAATTCAATACGTGATATGGTCCGAGTGTTTCTAAGGTAACTAATCTACACTTTCATGCTAGAGGAGTCTAAATCGATCTTTAGCTAGGCTTAGAATGGCTAGATATGTTCTTTCGACCCCACCAACAATCTAATCCAGCTAAACACCAACTATAAGCATAACTCAGTAGACAATAAGCAGGTCACCAAGGCATATTTCTCTCCTAGCAAGAGTACCTATCATCAAACTAACTTTTCTATCAATCCTATCTCCTTTCGGTCTCAAGTTTTGACTAAGTACAAAGGCTTGGTGGCCAAGCAAGTCTAAGGATGGTATGAAGCTCGTTAATAAGAACACATTCCTAAAGATTTTAACCCTAAAAACCATGGCCACATGCAAGGTATCAAGGCACCAAACTCACAGATACTACTCACACATGCTTGATATGAACATCAAAAGCATAAACAAGAACAACATATATATTAAATAATAAAGAAAAGAGTAAAAAGGAAGGAGACTTATCAAAGTCTCCAAGCTTCCCCCTTTTCGAGCTCGTTCCTATAGAGTAAAGTCTGGTTTTTGGTCTAATATTTACACACCCTAGACTTAGAAAGTAAGATAGTATTTATACTAAACCAAATACTAAAATAGTTAACAAAATATCTTAACTAAAATATCCTAAGCTAAATATTTAAAAAGTCTAGCTAAAATATCATCACGAGCATTAAATGCTTGAAGTTTTATCTCCCATCAAATTGAAGCTCCACTCAGCCACTTCCATTCTATCAGTCTTATCCTTGGCGTACGCCAGATGCACCTTGCGTGTGCCAGGTCTTCGGGTTTTGCCCATAGGCACGCACCACCTTTTGTTGGCCTGCGCCAATCTTCACATTCTTGCTTATTTGGCATGTGCCTGGTCGTTCGCGTGGCTGACCATTGACTTGGATGGCAGTTGGAGTGCACCAGGTCAGTTGGCGTGTGCTAGCTGCCTTCGTAACCTCCCCTCGCCCATGCCTTTGTGCGCTTGATCGATTGTCCTCCATTTCTCTTCAAATTAGCTCCTAAAAACAAGAAAACATAATGAAAAATGATAAACTTGACTAAAACACACAAAGAACGAAAACTAATACTTTGACCACTAGAACTCAACTAAAACAATAAAGAATACTAGGAATCACAACCGAAATAAACACAATAATTGAGTATTTTACACACTCATTAATTACTATCAGATAAGGACATGCAGCAAAAAAATGCAAAAAGACCAAGATAATGTTGAATCCATTGATTCAATTATACCAAAAAAGTCAAAAGAATTTAGATCAAATCTCAAAGCAAAATTTATTCATCCAGGTATGAGGGAAATGTCAAAGACTACTTCTCCTTATAAGGACTACGTAGACACCTATTAGAATTAAAACCCTATCTGGCCAAACTTATCCATATAATAAAAAAAATAATAATACACGAATAAACTAAAATAATACTTTCAACTGCAATTAAATATTCAGCTAAAGTAATGCAACTTCATCTCAATTATTTCTCAAGTCTATTAATTTGGTGTTCATGGTCAGATGCTGGACGTTCAATTCGCGTTATGCTGTTCTCGGGTAGATAGTAATCCACATAAACCCCTTTTCTTTTTCTTGGTGCAAAACTACGTGGGTCAATATTAAACAACCAGCCGCAAAAAATTTTGGCTTTATCATGGAAAAGACTCCAAATTTGAGTTATATGTAACATATTACTTCTCCTTATATGGAGGACATAGAAATCAATTAGAGTTGAAATTCTAACTAACAATATTTATCCAAATAATCAAAAAATCTCCAACGTTCATAGACTTCTAGGGACACCTCGCCGGATGACGTTCAACGTCCAATTGGTCCTGACCTGAACACTAATTACCAAATAATCTATGATATTCAAGAAAAGAATCGAATGAATTCCACACACGGTATATATAATAATTACATCAAATTATTTATCACATAATCGTAGCATAGCTTATTTTTTCACGAGTAAAACTGTTATTCCATATCAAGATAAACTCACCCGATTACATGGCTTATCCTTTGACCAAGTTATTATGCAATATAGATAATTACAATCAGATAAGCACATGCAGCAAAAAAATGCAAAAAGACCAAGATAATGTTGAATCCGTTGATTCAATTATACCGAAAAAAGTCAAAAGAATTTAGATCAAATCTCAAAGCAAAATTTATTCATCCAAGTTTGAGAGAAATGTCAAAGACTACTTCTCCTTATAAGGACTACATAGACACCTATTAGAATTAAAACCCTATCTAGCCAAACTTATCCATATAATAAAATAAATCATAATACACGAATAAACTAAAATAATACTTTCAACTGCAATTAAATATTCAGCTAAAGTAATGCAACTTCATCTCAATTATTTCTCAAGTCTAAAACAGGTCTTT
>SOPF01025542.1:0-34776 GCA_012979155.1 Hypericum perforatum
GTTAAGTATGTTGTTCTTGTTTATATTTGAGTTTCCATCAAGTATGTGTGAGTAGTTGATTTTGTGAGTTTAGGACCTAAAAACTAACATGTAATCAGTTAATTCAAGGGGTTAAAAATGCATGTAAATATCTTCTAGTTAATGGACTTAAGGCTTAATTATGGATTTGCTAAGATTTCGATCACACTAGTTCTTGTCATTGACAACGATTTAGACTAGTTGGCTGTGATAAAATCTAAGTAGATAACCATAACTATGAACTTAGCTAAAACTTGAGACCGAAAGGAGAGGGAATTAGCTTAAAAGTTATCTAGATGACTAGGTGCTTAATTAATGAGAAATCTACTTAAGTACTCAGTTATCCACTGAGTGATACTCATAATTTGTTCTTAGCTTAGTTTGAATCAATTAGTGGGGTCGAAAGAACATCTAATTGGTTTAAGTTTAGCTAATGTTCAACTTAGACAAATCTAGCGCGAAGGTGTAGGTTTGTTGCTCTTGGAACACTCGGATCATATACGAACTTAATAAACCCCCTGAGTTGATTGATTTCATGTGTTTGAATGGTTCTGAACTCACTTTTAGTTAAATTTGCTAAATCAGATTGTAAGTTGTTTGTTTTGAACTCTTGAAGACTTTTCACTTGTTTTAACATTTTGATCTTTAATTTAGAAGTTGTTAGTGTTATAAGTCAACCAATCTTCATAATTTACCCCCTAAACAAGTTCAGAAACCAAGTACGAAGCCTAGAAACTCGTTTCTCTGAGGATCGACATTACCAGACTTGCTCAGTGCTACTGCAGTTGAAAAGTGGCGCACGCCAGAATGTATTTGCGCGCGCCATTGTTCTTCTGAAGAACATTGGCGCACGCCAGAAATTATTTGCGCGCGCCATTACAGACCAAACTCTGGTCCGCATCTTGCTTGACACATTTGGAGCACGCCAAAGACACTAGTGGCGCGCGCCGAAGGGTGGCAGGAGACAAAAAGAAAGAAAATCTTCACGCACAAATCAACAGCACACTTCGGATAAGCACAAAAGGAAATCTGCATTCGAGGAACTACTGAAAGAAGTGAATCATCATGCATATATCAGTGCCTCTTTAAATGAAGTGTTCATGAATAAATTAGTTGATGAAGCAACACAATTACTAGAAGAGATGACTGAAGTTAATAACATATGGGGGAAAATGAGCATAATATATTGACACTTAGAGATCATGCAAAGGTGCAAAAGTGCAAAAGTCCTAGTTCCTATTAATTAGCTTGAAACTAAGGTAAAGACACTTTTAAAGAAGTTCAAAAACCTAGTCAACAACATGGGCAAAGTAGTTGCAATGCACAAGAGTTGCCAACTTTGTAATGAAGCACATCCCATTATTAAGCACCAACTAATGCATAAACTTCAGGGTATTGTTGAAAAATAACCACCAGGTTTTGGCTTCATAAAACTGCTTAACACTCAACCAAATTTTTATAAGTTGGGCCAATAAGCAATAAATTCTGGTGCTCAGCAATAATTCAATAATCCTTATCTAGCAGATCAAGTCAAGATAATAGCTAAAAAGATTGATCAACTTGTGGGGTAGCAAGCTCATATCTACTCCGAGATAGATCAACTAGTTTGGGTAGTATAATAGTTTATCTAATAATAATCTTTGACCCTATAGCTAATGGATCAGTGTGAGGTTCATCAATAAGAGCTTAAGACATACCTAAAGGGTAGGCTACACAACTTAAAGATCTGAGGAGTTTTACTATTCCTTGCCTTATTAATTTTTGTATTACTTATGTAATTTAGGTGCAACTATTAATCTTACATGTTTTGAAACTTTTAGGAAACTCAAATTAGGGGATTTCAAACCTACACCTTTAATTATTCAACTTGTTGAATCATGGAGGATGTGCTAATCCAAGTTCATAACTCTCTCGTATTTGTCAATTTTGTGGTATTGGACTATACTACTAATGACATTCACCCATTGATTTTAGGACATTTATTTTTCAAAATGTATTATGCAATAGTGGATGTCCATGATGGTAAGCTACTTCTCTCAATAGGTCTAAATAGATAGATTTTTAAGCAAGTGGTGGAAACTTCTGACCACCTTAGACCTCAGGGAGTATCAAGTCAATCTAATGACTTAAAGTCATGTTTAGCATTTTAATTAAGGGCAAATTACCCTCAAGTCTGTGGCTTATACCTTTATTATAATAGAGTCATTCGTTTATCAAAATTTAATTTGTGATCCTTGCCTTTTATTTTAATATTGGTCTCGGGTCCTCGGCTGGTGTCAGTGACTTTTTTATCGCTAAATAACTAATATACCCTTATATAAAAAAATAAAAGGCACGTTCTTTAACCTTTAAAAACTCTCAAGTGAACATTAACTCAAACCTAGAAATTGAGAAAATTTGTAAACAGAAATCGAACTATTAAATAACAATCAACAAAAAGGGTTAAGCTCATTGGAAATCAAACTATTAAACAACAATTCTTCCTTGAAATCTAATCCCTGGGAGGGGTTGAGTAGGCCAAGACAATAAGGGCCTCTTTGTCGATACAATTAGTCTTATTGACCTCGGAGGTGGCTCATTATCATTAATCTTCCAACTTGACGAGAGCTCCAACAAGAGCAGGGTGATCTTTGACTACAGATGGTGATTACACAGCTCAGGGACGAGGCCTATGTTGTGCTTTGGGACATGCTATGACCTCACCTAAATGTCTAGGGCTATCATCCCGATGTTTGGGTCAAGATTCTATTACCTAGCCTTTGTGTCGATGTCATTGTCATTATTGATCATCGAGAATATGCTTCGTGTTTTGGATTAAGGTTTCGATCGAGATTCTCTTTTTTTAAATTTTCTATTTCCTTTTATGAATTTTTTTGTTTTTATGAATTTTCTGGGTTCAATGTTCTTGATGTTCAAAGGATGAAGATGATAATTTTTAAGGGTATAATGGTCATTTTATGACAAAAATTTTAAAAAAATAGGTGCTAATGTCATCTAGGGACCTCTCACAAATATGTCATTATAAATCAAGGTACCTAGATCAAATTTTGATAAGGTAGGGACCCTATTATAATAATAGGCATAAGTGAGGGACCGGAGAGTAATTTACCATTTAATTATTATGACTTTATTTTTCATATTTTGGAATATTTGATTTTAGTGCCTTAATTTAATTTATATTTTCTTTTATAGGTTAAAAAAATGAAATTAAGAAGACCAAAGTTCTGGACAAGTGCCTTGAGTTCTTGCACCTCCTCATCCTTACGATTGACCATGGAGCAGTCCACTTCTCTCACTTTTCCATTTATTTTTTGGCTTTTTTATGCCAGATGTGTATTATTTTTTTGTCTTCCTTACATCGAGGACAGTGTGTTTAATAAGTGTGGAGCAACATCAAACTTGTATTTTCTTTTATTTTTTGTACTTTTTATTAATTTATTCATTTTTTTCACTTATTCTATTGGAGAGTGTGATCGAGTCTAGGTCTAGGAGTGTATTTTGTGTTGATGTTTGATGCAGTTATGTTATTAGCAAGTGATGAATTCCCTATTAATTTTTGAACTCTTATAAGAATCTAAACCCAATGCCGTATTAGGAATTGAGTTTTAGTATGATGAGTAGGAACATTTAGGAACAACACCCTTTGCTATTTAAGTTAGTGGTCATATTATGTAGATTATTTTAGAGGACTTGATAAGCAACTTTGTGAAATTTTTTGAACCGAAGTACATGACAACCTTCTCTTTTTAATAATAAGGTGCCTACTTGTTTTGAGCAATAAGAATGGTATGCTCGTACTCTACATGACTTAGTAGTGTAGGTTACTTATATATTACAGCCTTAGCACCAAATTCTTTTATTATCCATTATTTAGATCCATTGAGATTAATATATATGTAAGCCAATGTATAAACACGTATCTACAATTTTACCTACCTGTGACTACTAGATTAGAGGATGCATTATGATTTCATCTTTAAGGAATATTGTTAGGGTTTACTTAGTAGAATAGCTTTGAGGGAATCAACTAAACAATATGGTAAAATGGTAGAATTGATTTCGAAAAAAAAACATAATTTGAGAATTGATATGATAAGTTTTCCAAAACTTAATTTCTGTTTCAGCCATAATGACACTCGATTTTTTATTGCAATTTGAGAATAGCTCCGTAAAGTTATTTTTAGAACATGTCTTTTATGAATCTGGTTATAGATCTGATGGTTTCCTTATCTTGGATGTTGATTGGTTATCAAAATCTTGTTTTTTCTCTGTCATTGATGTACAAACGTCTCAAAAAGATGTTCATTTGTGGCATTCTATATTAAGTCATATTGGTCAAGATAGCATGAACCGTCTAGCTAAGGCAAGACTATTAGGTAATTTAGAAAATGCTATATTATTGGTATACAAACATTGTCTAAAAGGAAAATCAGTAAGAAAACCATTTGGTAAAGGAACTAGAGCAAACTTTCCACTATAGTTGATTCATTCCGATGTCTGTGGTCCAGTTAATGTAAGGGCTAGAAATAGAGCATTTTACTTCATCACATTTATAGATGACTATAGTAAGTATGGTCTAGTCTATTTGATTTCTCACAAATCTAAAGCAATGAGTTGTTTCAAGATTTTTATGAATTTTGTTGAGAATCAACATGATCAAAAGGTTATGGCTTATGAACAGATCATGGCTGTGAGTACCTTTCTGATGAAATTAATACACTATGCCAGGAAAAAGAAATCGAACATCAATTATTCACTCCTTATTCACCTCAACAGAATAGTATAGCAGAAAGAAGGAACATAATCTTTATTAACATGGTTAGATCTATGATGCCTATATCTTTTTATGGAGATGAACTCCTTACTAGAACATATGTTTTAAACTTAGTCCCCTCCAAATCTGTTGCTACCACCCCCTGTGAAATATGGATAGTTGGTAAACTAAATCTAAGCTACTTGAGACCACGGGAATGTGTCTTATGTCCATTCTACCTCTAGTTCTTTTGGTAAATTAAGACCGAGAGGTAGAAAGAGTGTCAGTATAAGTTACTCTAAAGTATCAAAAGGATACATTTTGGTAGGTAAACTCGAAAATGGACAAGTGATGGAATATGAATCACGAGATGTCATGTTTTTAAAAAAATCATTTTCCAAAATTGGGAGACGTGGCAAGTCATCTTACACTCTATGAAATTGATGAGGCAAAATCATTTGGATTGCTCTAATCGAATGGGAGAATTATGGAAGAGGAAAATTAAGTTTTTCTATCTCAAAATGATCTGGTAGTTCATGATCCTAGTGGGAGTACATTTCCAAATTCCCGTGGGAATATGGATTATCCCTTTAGTGGGAGTACTATTCTTAGTTATGATGAATATATCAGAGATGTTTATCAAAATTGTGAACTTTATAGAACCAAAAGAACTAGTATTCCATGCAAACAATTTGAGGTTCAATGCACTATTAATACTTTATTGACATCATTGAAAGATAACAATGGTCCAAGTGAGATTCTTTTGGCAAGCCTATAAGATAAGTATGAACCTAAGAATGTTTTTGATGCACTATCACCTCCTGATAAAAATGAATGGATTAAAGCAATGGAAGAAGAGATGGCTTCGATAGAGAAAAACTATGGTTAAGAAATTGGTTGGGAACAAATGGGTTCTCCAGATTGGGAACAAGTAGGTTCTCAAGATTAAGCAAAAAGCAGATGGCTATATTGAAGACAAAGCTCGATTAGTCGTCCAAGGATTCAAACAATAAGAAGGAATAGACTATAAGGAGACTTTTGCACCTATTGTGAGATTTACATCTATTAGGATAATTCTAGCTATGGTAGCAAATTTAGTCCTTGAGCTACATCAAATGGATGTTAAGACTGCTTTTCTCAATAGAGAATAGGATGACAAAATCTACATGATTTAGGTAAAGGGCTACATCTAAAAAGGTTGTGAATGTAAAGTTTGCAAATTGATGAGATTAATTTATGGCCTTAAACAGTCTTCTCGACAATGGTACATTCATTTTCATAATACAATCATGTCACATGATTTTAGAATGATAGACAAAGATCATTGTGTCTATTTAAAAAGTTTGGCTAATAAGTTTGTCATTATCACTCTATATGTAGATGATATACTAATTGCTAGAAATGACATGGGATCTCTTAATGAGCTCAAAGTTTGGTTTTTATCCAACTTTGAAATGAAAGACATGGGTAAAGCTAATTATATTCTTGGATTTAAGATTATAAGAAATTGCTCAAAAATATTATTATCTCTTTCACAAGAGACCTATATCTGTAAAGTAGTAGAGCGATGCAATTGTAATAATTGTAATCTCAAATATATTCTAATTGTCAAAGGCCATCATCTTAATAAAGATATGTGTCCTATAACAGCCCAACAGAAAAGGGATATGATGAAAATCCCTTTTACTAATGTAGTCGATTCTCCGATGTATGTAATGTTATGTACAAGACCAGACATTTGCTATGCTATTGAGATGGCTAGTATATATCAATCTAACCAAGGTCAAGCACATTGGAAATTAGTTAAGGGAATTATAAAATACTTGAATACGACTATAGGATACTCACTGGTGTATCAAGGTCAATACCTAATATTGAGAGGTTACACCGATGCTGATTGGGGTGGTGATATGGATGAGAATAGATCCACATCAGGGTATGTCTTCACTTTTTATAAAGGTGCTATTTCGTGGAGCAGCAAGAAATAGAATTGTGTTTCCTAATCAACTATGGAAGCTAAGTACATTGCTTCTATGGCAGCTACACAAGAGGCAGTTTGGTTGAGGAGGTTTTTGAACCATTTATCCCTAACCAACTCAAAAGGACCAATGAGCTTATTTTGCAATAATCAAGCATCAATAGCTTTTGCTAAAGATACTAGATACTATAGCTGAGCAAAGCACATTGATATTTAGTATTACTTTGTTAGGGATATGATTATATATAAACAAGTTAGCATAAAATGCATGTCTATGCATTTTATGATAGCAGATCCTATGACCAAGGTTGTATCTAGAGATTTGTTTGAGAAACACGTCAGATCCCTAGGATTTCAAAGATTGATGTTTTTTGTACATATTGTAAAGAATCAGTTATTCGATATAATATGGTTGTTTTAGTAATATGTGAATGTTCTTTGGAGTAACATTTGTTAGAGCATGTGAGACAGAAAAGTAACCTGCTCACACATGTGTTTACCTCAATGGAAGTTAACAAGTTGATTCCTTAATAAGATGAGACAGTTTTAAAAACATTACATCAAGTGTCTGTTATAAAATGTTAATGCCATCTTGCTAAATTATAAGAAAAAGTTCTTATTAAAGTGTGAAATTTATGGTAATGTAAGCATTTGTTGTTACACTGAATTTTTTGTAAATTCAAATGATAATATATAGCCCAGAGCAATTTTAAGTAAATTAGCTGTTGTTTAGTAAAACATTGAGGGTGATACTCTAGTATGATATTAAATTGTGAATAACATGTGCTCTTTTTAACAAGGAATGAACATCATAAACACAAAGACTATACCATGTTTGCTTAATCAACCAATAGATGGGAAATCATTAAGTTATTTTAATTTCCCTAGTGTGAGACCAATTCCAGAATTTTTTTTTTCTGATACACTATCCTTATGATCCTTAACGTATTTTGGAAGTATGATTTTGTGCTGCTAGCTTGGAAAGTCTATGAAATGGTCATGATTTATAATTCAACTTGGTAAGACTGACTAGCAAAGCATGCTTTATCATGATGGAAGAAGTACTTATAAAAGAGAAAGTTTTTCATCAATCACATTCCATAATTTCAAACAATAAGGCTAAACTCCATGATCGACGAGATATGCCTGAGCTTTTGAGATGAATTCGGAGGGAAGATATATTTAAAGGCTTGGACATGATTGGGATAAGAATAAGCTTTTAGGATAAGGTTTTCTAACATATGCTAAATAACCCGGCACTTTTAATCTTTCAAGTTAGGCTTTCTTTTAAAGCACAATTCATAAGGAATATATTTTTCTTCTTCAAAGGAACTTTATTCAAGTTATAGCAAAACAACAACATAGCTTCACTCCATAAAAAATTAGGTAAAGTAAAATTTATGAGCATGACATTAACAATTTTTCTTCTTCAAAAGTCCTATTTTTTCTCTCTGTAAGAACATTTTATTAAGGTATGTTTGGTGTAGTTGTTTGACAAAATATATTTTGTTCTTGGAAAAATGATAGAAACTAATTAGGAAAGTACACACCACCCTAATTTGATCACAAGATTTTATTTTTCTCTCCTAGTTGTGTTTCTACTTGAGCTTTAGAAATTTTAAACTTATCAAAAACTTCATCCTTAGACTTTATCAAGTACATGTATGCATAACTTGTGTAGTCATCAATAAATGTCACATAATATTTTTTAAATCATCCATATCACTATTTATTAATTCAGGTGGAATTTTTAACGACATATTTATGCAATGTTCTATGGATCTTTGCTTGTGCACAAACTTCACACTTAGAAACACTATCAAAATTGTAATCATAGATTAACCCTAGTCTTTTCATGTTTCTAAGAGAATTATAATTAACATTTCTTAATCTAGCATACAAAATATCAAATGAGTTAATAATATAAGCAAATAATAAAAGTTATGAGCATAATGGTCAGGTTTCTTGCAAAAGTAGCAATCATCTTTCTCACTTTGATGACTAACCTTCATTTGTCATTTCCACGAGTCCTCTACCACACGAAGATAATGTTACAAACCTTCAAGGTAATAATCAATCATATTATCTCATTTTTTCCATTGATCATACTGTCACATTTAGACATTATTTCATAAGTGACATATCTTGATCAATGATTAATGTTTTATTAGTTATGAGAAGACATGTATTCTCTAAAAATTTATTTGAAAAATAAATCATATTTTTGGCTTAACTACCATACATATATATTCTTTGTGATGTATCTAACACATGTTGAATCTACCCTGTCAGGAGTGCAAGTAATGGTCATAGTAGAAATCCCATTATTCTATACATCTTGTGCATATTAACCTCAAGTGAGAAAAATATTACACTACTCCAGAAACTAATATTTTTGTAGATATGTAAATAGAGACACTAATTAGTTTCTATAGTATATGAACATCTATTTTGAAGTATCTAGTATCTAATAGTTATGAGAACTACAATCTCTAAAATATGATATAAATTATATACCAATCTCAATTGCATCATCGATATCCAATTACTGATGATTATTGATTATGACTATTTAAGAACTATGTTCATAGTCATCTAAAATCTCACATTCTCAATAACAATCTTAGTTCATGAGAATACTAACATGAATATAGGAAAGTAATCAAATATTACATTCAATTACTTTGATAACAAGTATTATGAATTAATAATATAAAAATTGAATCTAACAAGTACAATATTATTAATATAATTGTCTCTGGGACATTTATATTAACATTCTTCCATTTGGCCTAGAGCGAGTCCCCCATGTGTCTTACATCTAAGTGATTCAGTGAAATGAATGCTATGTGATTTGTTGTGGAAATACGTTCTAGCTTTATTTCCTTTTTTTGCTGTGATCTCTTGGATTAAGAGATAACTCTTAAGCACATGCTTATTTCTGTTGCATGCTCTTGGTTCCTTTACTTGTGCAAAGGCACTAATGTTATAGTAATACATCTTTATTGTTCAACCTGATGGCCTTCTTCTTGTCAATTGGCTTGATCATAATACCTTTACACCATCTACTTGTCATGTCGTGGCTCCTGTTATTAGTAGCTTCCTTTAGTAGAGCCTACATCTTTGCAGTGATCGCTAGTAGTTCAATAGACAAAGCCACGACTATTATGCTCTTAGGAGCTTCTAATCTGGCTGCATCAATAGTGAACTACATGGCATTCAATGCCCGCTAGTTTTTCTATTGTTATAAGGCTATCCGCTAGTTAGATGTTCATAGTCTCATATTCCTTAGTTCAAGAAAGGAGGAAAAAACCTTCGTCTTCGTCTTCTTCTTCTTCTTTAAAAAGCCTGAAACATATATACATATACATATATATATATATATATGTTTGTGTCTGTTGTTTTATTTGAGATAATGATAATTTTTTGCTTTATTTCCTTGATTTTTGGAACTTTTTTTCAAAAAAATACATATGTATTACTCAAAAAAATACTATTACAAACAAAATCCAACCCCATCATAAAATATAAAAGGAGCCCACAAAAAAAGAAGAAGCAAGCCTAGAAAAATGTTGTTGGAGTAGCTAAAGTGGAAAGATTGAGAGGAAAAAGCGTGTGTGGAAAAAAATATGTTAGGACGAATACTGAATTGTCATCCCAAGAGTGATTTAAATGAACAGGTAAAGATTAAAGAAATATGGAAAAAAACAAAGAAGATAATCGATAAGACTTGGTAGAGGCAAAAGGAATTGAAGAAATAGCAAGAACTTTATAAAAAATATAGGAGAGACGGGAAAGAAAAAAACATAAATGATAAAGATACATTAAGATAAAAGATTTGATGCTAGAAATTTGTGAGCTTTGTTTATAGTTCTTCTTATGCTCTGATTACCATTATATAGAAAAAATCAGTCTTAGCATACAAAAACTCTTGGCCATATAATATAGGAAATGCTCAATTTGATCCAGCCAAACATAAAAAAAAACTTAAACTGCCGAAAACTTCCAAGATAATTCTAACATCTTCTCGTACCAAATTTAGAAAAAGATAAATTATAAAATTGTAGGTTTATTTCTTATCATTGTTTCTTTTAAATCTTACGAATTTCATAACTGAGGACCAAGTGATGGATATCTTACCAAAAATTGTCTAAAAATTCAAAATTCCCCACATGTCAATGTTTTGACGTATATCTATCTTTAACTATGCAAAAAATCAACTCTACTCCACATATAATTGGCTAAGTCAAGAGTGTAATACATAGGAAATTTATCATTAACTCAGTTAAAACTTAGCTTCTGTGGACAATGTAGTCGATCACCTATCTTAACATCCGTATGCTCACGAATTTCTGAAGAAGATTTTCTTGAGGCTTATATGGTTTAGTAGAAGCTCTATGGCCTTTGTCAAAATTATCATACAACTATTGGTGAAGGTCTCTATATTTTTTACCTTTGTTATTCAATTTTTTCCTTCAACCTTCTTTGTTGAGCATTTGTGAGAATCAATTGATAAGCTTCTAGATATTTTCACTCATGTGTGCAGGATTAACTTTATTGGTACCTTGTTTTGCGTAGACTTTGTATGACAATTTTTGTACCTCAAAGTTTAATTATTCCTTATAGATTAGATACCAGCATATACGTGATTGAGTTTGTTATACCATAGAGTACTTATTTAGACCTTTGATGAGGGTTCCATACCATCCTCTTTTATCTTTTGCTTTTGAGATATTGATATAACTCATATTTGGCTTGGTTTGAATTTGTTGATAAAACTTGTATTATAGTTTGAAGCTTACTACATCTATGTTATTAGTATGTCATACAGTTTAGCATTGTTCACTGACCTAACTTTAGGTTGTGACACTCTTGCATGTTAAAGTAATAAAAAACTTCAACTAATTCGAAATTGCTTGGTAAGCTTGTGATGTCTAGAGTATTGGTGTTGTAGTAAGGTAAAATTCCTTTATGAAGTTGCTCTATTATAGGCTCAACAGAGGATCAAGGCCCCATATGGGTCATTCTATCTTTGAGATCTTGCCTTTTGGACTCAAGATTAAATACTATAGTTGACTCATCCAATGTTATCAAGGTTATAATTTGAGTCAAGTAATAGGAAAGGTATTGAGAATCATCTTTGGACATTTGTTGGGATGTTTTATCCTTTCGTTATGCTCCTTAGTTGAGGTTAGGTATAGGTTGCCTTTTGCAAAGTTTAATTAAGTTAAAGTCCTCCCAATCCTTTAGTTGAGCTTATTGTCAGTTTAGCCATGCATGAGTTATGTCAAAGGCTAGCCATTAATGATGGGATGGTAAATGTCCTTCTCATCTAGATTTGTCCATTCATGCATGACTTGAGAGGTTAAGGTATGATCAGGGACACCTAAATCAAATGAGGGATTCATCCAAGAACTCCTCTTTTGGTCAACCATAACTTCAAATGAGTAATGTCATTCTTGAGTTGGAGTCAGTTAGTACCAGTCCCTCTTCTTTTTGAAGGAGTTTTGGTCGGCCATAACCTCAATTGAGTATGATAGTTCTTAAGTTAAAGTTGGTTGGTAGAAGCTTCGTCTTACTTGGATATTGCCATTCTCCATTCTTCTGGTCTTATGGAGAGATTATGAGAAAAACAAAGAGAAGATGAGATATTATATTTTTTAGAGAAGAAAAAATTAGTGGAAGAGAAATAATATTATTATAAATATAGGAGAGACGGAGAAGAGAAAAACTAACATTATTGTAAATATAGGAGAGACGGAGAAGATAAAAACTTAACGATAAAGATTACATGAAAAATAAAACTATGTTAAGGTAAAAGCTATGAAATTAGGATTTTGGGTTATATTTGTAGGTGTCTATCATCTATGCCAAGATTGTCAGTATATAAAAAACAACCTTAATCTGATACAAAATTCTGGGTAGTTCAATATAAAAAATTTAAATTGATTCTGCATAAAATAAGAAAACTTAAATTAGTCAAAACTTTCAAATTTATTTTCATCTCTTTTCGTACCAAATTTTTAGTTTTCGTTTTTCTTATAAGACTAAGTTTTTGCTTCGAATGATAATGTTTGTCCTCCGGAAAGTAAGTCAATGGGTTTGAACAGACCTGTTGCTATCGCATGTAACATCATCTAGAAAAATGTCCATCTTTCCATGCAAACATAAAGTCTCGGGAGACTTGCAAGTATTATACTAAGACTCTTGTTTGGCATATTGTACTTTTTAAAATTTTGGCATATTGTACTTTTGGGACTCTAAAGTTCATAAACTAAAATGACAACTCATTTCATAGTAGCTTTTTATTTTTTGACAAGAATACATCTACACTCTACCATGATTTTCTATTGTAATTGCCACTGAATATTAATACTTTATCATGTAATACACTCCACCCTTGCCCTCTCCATCTCCTTCTCTTCCTTCAAGTGACTTCGAATGCAAAGCGGGCACCTTCAAAATAAAAAATCAAAGGCGGGGCACGCCTGAACGTGGACCGTGGGACGACTTCAAATCCATCGGATCATAGTTAATGGTGCAACGATCTCACCAGTATTTTTTATATATGTAAAGTTTGGATAAAACACAATTTTTTAGTAAATCTAAACCTTTTAAAATTTGGAGCTAACTCTTATTAAGAACAAAGGACATCACTTAGGGACCGGATTCGATCTTGGACGTCATCTCCATGACCATGCTGGACGACTTAAAAAGAGTGATCAAGTAATTTTGTCATGTATGTTCAAGTGGTCAAGTGGTTTTGCCATGCATGTTCAAGTGGTTTTACCAAGTATGTTCAAGTGAGCAAATAGTTTTGCCAAGTATGTTCAAGTGGTCAAGTGATTTTGCCATGTATGTTTAAGTGATTTTGCCAAGTATTTTCAAGTGATCAAGTGGTTTCCCATGTATGTTCAAGTGATCAAGTGGTTTTTCAAGTATGTTCAAGTGGTCAAGTGGTTTTGTCATGCATGTTCAAGTGGTTTTTAAGTCATCCCGCACGATCCTGCACTCTTTTTAACGTTCAGGACAGAATTCTATCCCCATCACTTATCATCACCACCACCCGTTTCAAAATTTTATTTTAAGTGGATTTGGATTAAAAAGGAACAAATATTTTCAGATATATAGGGTTCATGAGGAACGGTAATCACCTAGAGAAATCTCAATAGTCAAAGAAGCCACCTAGGCATAAAGGCAAGATTGCATACGCAAACAATCAAAAGATTATGTGCTTAAACAATCTGGCAAGGTCCCAAAAGGTAATATTCATCCGGCGAATGACACCTGAAACTCCTCCGAAGAGTCAAGCAACCTATTAACTAGGAGGAGGTTCGTCTAGATCCTTGGGCATCATAACAATTTGCGTGAAAACATGAACTACTGATGTAGGCTGTCTATCCCAATCAACATTAATTTTGGCTGCTATAAACCAAGAAGCAGCTACCCTTTCCATTATGACAATTCCGAAAGTGATAGTGGACACTTCAAAGAGGTGTCAATTTTTTGAAATTTGAACTGTTCTTGGAAGGACAGGTTTGGCTCTTCCCTCTCTTTATTTCTTATTTATTTTTTTCTTCCTTTCTGTCATATATATATGAAATACTTAACATGAAGCCACCATTAGGTTTCCTTCTATAATAGACAGGAATCCAATTGAGTTTGACCAATATGCCAAACTCATACTCATATTTATAAGGTTTCAAGCAATCTACAAGACTAAAATTTTCTAATGTGGTAATGTGACTAAGCTAAAAGACAAAATAGATTAAGGACAAAGTGCTACTTATGTTTTCCCTTTATTATGTAAATACATACAACAAACCCTAATTTATTTACATGCATAATTGATAAATGATACAACTTGTATTACTCAACAAATAGGCATAATGTGGATTAAGCCTTTAACATATGGTTTAGTATAAATCACTAAGGAATCATATTTTTGTCTTGTATGACTTCTTGCTTCTTTAAATTTGGTAGCATCAGTAAATTGGTCCTTATACTAATCTTGGTTTCACAAATACTCTAGGATCTTACTAATATGATCTGTAAGAAGTAGCCTCTCACTTCTCTACTTGAATAGGTAGACTTAATAAACATATCCACAACACATTTTGTACCATTCTAAAAGTTTATTAAGGATTTATAATCTAACTTCTTCATGTTGTGGTAATACAAATTGCATAGGCGAGATATAGGGTTTTTAAAATAGTATCACTCCTACTATGTTTAAGTTATGCACTTTGAAATATATCCAAGTTTCCGTTTTGCCAATGGCTAATATTGAATTATCTTTTTAACTCTCATAGTGATGTGCCAAGTAGGTAACTTGTACATTAAGATAGCGTTGGTTTCAATCAAGACAACAATTCTATAAGTATTAGTCGTATATCTTGCATGACATTTTGATCTTTTCTCCCAATAAAGATTTTGTTAGTGGGATTGTTAGCATTTGATCTACTGAGAACTAAAGGGTTATCTTTCCCTTTTTAACCATACTCCTTGTATGATTATATTGCATAGCTATGTGTTTGCTATGATATAATATCCACTCATTGTTTGCCTTATGAATGGTAGCATGATTATCACAATACGAAGTTATAGGAATCTTCTCTGGTTTTATAAAAAAAATCGTCTTTAGGAATCTCTTAAACCATATAAGCTCTTTGCCTTCCAAGGACTTCGAGATATATATATATATATATATATATATATATATATATATATAGATTTATATATATAGATTTCATAAAAAATAAAGCAACACAAGTTTACTTTTTTGATGCCCAATAAATTATGGCATACCTGTGAATGACCATCTACTAGTTTACTTAGAGTCATCCATATATGATGCCTAATTTGCATCAGTAAACCATTCTAATATGGATGAGTTGTATTTATAATGCAAACCATAATTTCTTGTTAATTTCAAGTATCTTAGAACTCATTCTAGTTCCTTCTAATGTACTTTAGTTAGATTCCTAGTAAATATTCAATATGTCAATAGAACATGCAAGATTGGATCTTATGTAATTAACCACACATGATACTACCAATTATTTTACCATATTCTTCTTAATTTAGAGCTTCTTCTTCATCAAGAAATAATTTCACATTTAATTTCTCATTTGTCAAACTAATCAAATTTTTTCAGCACCCTATTTCTCATTTGTCAAACTAATCAAATTTTTTCAGCACCCTTTTAGTGTAGTGAGATTATGTTCAAACATAAACTCCACATTTAGATTTATATGACTTGTGCTATCTGATTTGTCAAACTAATCAAACTTCTTCAACACCCTTTCAATGTAGTGAGATTGTGTTCGAATATAAATTCCATCCTTTTTGAGTACTTTAACTACAAAGATGACATCGAGTGGACCTAAGTCCTAGATGTAAAAAACTTGCTTTAGAAATTTTTTGATCTCATTAACTTTTTCCATGTCTGAACCAAAGATAAGCAAGTCATTAATGTATAAAGTCACTACTACTTTATACTCAATAGTAACTGATGCGGTCCAAACTTGGATATAAAATACATGCAAGAGTACACGATCGCAACAAGTAGTAAAGTGATAAGTCAAGTCGTCTCCACAGGGAAAAATTGAATTCGTTGCTAAGTACCGGATTATGTAATCAAGATCTTAAGCTAAGTAAATTAATTAACGGTTGTTGAGAATGCTAAACTACGGGTTTTAATATTGTAAGAACCTAAGGTTGTCAATCTCAAGTTGTTAACAATATCAAATAACAAAAACAAGATATGATCTGAATCAAGGTGTCACTTTTGATCCAAGAATCAATCATGAACAAATGGATGTGCTTAAAATCAAGTTGTCACTCCTTAACTTATAAACACATGCACATATTCATTTAAGCAAAAGTAAAGAACTTTAAAATGTAAAAACAAAATCTATGCCAATGAATCAAAGGTACCTCTTGATTAATGATTTTGAATGTTGAATACAACCTTTATTCTTCACAAAAGCAATAAAAATGAATCTAAGCTAAAATTGAAGTCTACAACTTTGATTTTGCCTATTCTACTCCTTGGACTCCAATGCATTCTTCCTTGGTTGCCTCCTCCATTTATAACCATTCTAATGTGCTTGCCAGAGGGGATTGAGCTGTCTTGGATCAACAAAATTGGCTGCAAGTTGATCAAATTGAGGTTGCAAGTGGATTGCTTTCGGTTTGCAGCTTTTCTTGACTTCTGTCACCTGTGTAGCGAGTTCTATAGCTTGTAGCAACTGCTACAGCATGAAAATCGGGCTTGTAGCAATCGCTACAAAGTGTAGTAGTCGCTACAGAAATTCGGGGAAAAATGGTCGCTCGAACCAAGCAATTGCTACAAAGTATAGCGGTCACTACACCCATGATTTCAGCAACTCCTTTCTCCTCGAACGACCAGTCACCTACTTTGATTCCTACAAAACATAAATAACATCGACAAAGATCCGAATTCATGACAAACACGAAAACACACTTATCGCTATACTAAACATAAACAAAATGACTAAAAACATGATCAAATAATACGATAAATATACCCAAAAACATGTACGTGTACACGTACATCACACCCCCACACTTACTTCTTTGCTTGTCCCCAAGCATAGGTATCAAAAGATTCGCAGAGTTTCAACCCATTGTCATGCAACTTACCTCAAGATCACACAAGTCACACACCTAAGCATCATGAGTATAAATCACATAGACAACTCACTATCAACCTTTTAACCTTGCCTTATCATCACGAATTCTAGACCAAGGAGTCGACCACTCAGAAGATAGTGATGTGTGTAAAAACACATGTTACATTCACGATAGATTTGATGTATTTTAGTTATAGTTTAGAGTGATTCGAGTCATGTATCGTACATTTTTTATGATTGTTGATTATATTGAGTCGATAGTGGAAATCTATGGGTTTTGTGTGTATTGTAGGTGTTCGAAAGGATAAGACAAGCGGGACAAGAATCGGGGCCATTGCAAGAAGAACTACCAAAATTTGGGAAGGAGTTTACTCATTCAGCCGAGGGGCCACTCGATGCCCAAGTGCTCTCTTGGGAGATTCAGCGAGAAGAACTCATCTAAGCCGAGGGGCCACTCGATGCCCAAGTGCTCTCTTGATGGATACATCAAATTTTCTCATTCGGCCGAGGGGCCACTCGTTGCCCAAGTGCTCTCTTGGTAGATACAGCAAAGAGGACTCGTCTAAGCTGAGGGGCCACTCGATGCCCAAGTGCTCTCTTGGTCTCTATCAAAAGTAGCCCCAAATTTGCAACAAGGAGGAGTTGGCAAAAGATAAAAGGCAAAAGGCAAAAGGCAAAAGAAAGATGGGAGACAAGAGTAATATAAGCATGATGAAAAGGAGGAGACAAGAGGAATAAAGGAAGAAAGGAGGGGAGTAGACATCCATATATACATCCATCCTCCAAGAACTTCACCATCCATCCTTGAACATTTCATTTTCTTTGCTAGATTTTAGACTTGTTCTTCATTTTGGTATTTTGGAGTTGTAAGCAACATTGAATACATAAGGATTGACAACCCTATGTTGAGTTGTAAGCAACCTTGAACTATTGAAGGTACTTTTTCATTGTGTATTCATCTTTTGTTAGTTAAGTTTACTTTGTGTATCTATGTTCATCTTTTTTTTATTTATGGTTTGATCTTTGGATGAGTTTGTAAGTTCATACATCAAGAGTGACAACCTTGATTTAGTTCTTAGATCTTGTCCAATTGTTGTGATTTGGTATTATTGATTTGATCTAGGATTGACAACCCTATGTTAATTAATGATATTGAACTTAGTAGTTTAGGATCATCACCCAATCAAGTTAACCAATTCGCTTAGCTTAAGATTTAGGAACACATCATCTGGTACTTATCGAACAAATTTCCTCTTTTATTCCCTGTGGAGACGAATCAATTTATTACTATATTACTTGTGCAATCGTATATTCTTGCAAATATTTTGATCCAAGTTTGGATGTATCAGATAGCATAAATTTTAAGCTCACTCATATATGGTAAGTATCTATCCTATCACTCGCCTACATGCTCAAGGTATAAGAATGTTAGACATCATACTCACACACAGTCAAACTAGATCAATCATGTCACAGGAGGGACTTTACTGGATTGTAACGGGGCTTCGGGTAAAGGTAAGGAAATATGTATGGGAAGTAGCTAAACCACCCAATCCGAGGAGCTATACAAAAATGTTCTAACTCTCGGCTATTCTATGTATCTCACCCTATATCTAAGCACTCATCCCGATGTAAACCAATACTAAAGACCAATTTTCTGAATTTGCTCATTTTTCACCTTGTGCTTTTCTTGACTTTTGTGCTCACTTTTTTCTTTTTCTTTTCACTTTTCCTTTTGATTTTTTTTCTTTTCTTTTCTTGCTTTTCCATCTTTCCACTTTCTTTTTCTTTTGTTTTCATTTTTCCAATTTTTCCTTTTCTTTCCTTTTCATTCCAAGCACAAGGTGGTTCTTTCTTTATCACAAGTCAAATTTATACATTTTTGCCTTAGTCTTAAACTACCCATGAACCCAATCAACTATCCCTCCCAACTATACTACTATATGTACCCTTACATCATTTTCCCCAAAAGATATGATCCTAAGGCATCCTCGGATGGATAGTCAAAGGTGGGGAATGGTCAATATGGCTTATAATGTGGCTTACATATAGTATTTCAAGTTGGGTTAGCAAGGGATTTTGTAAGGATTTTGGCTCTAAGTCTCCTAGGTTCATATCAAAAATACCCTCGACACAATCTTTCTTATCAACCAATGCATGAGTAATTACCAAACACTCTCATTAATTGAAACACATAGGCACCTCATGAACAAAATAGGATGGTTATCCTTCCTTCGGCTCAAGTTCTCACAAGGTTTTCTTTGTCAACTCCTCAGTCTAGCCTAAGTGACTCAATTACTAGCCTAAACGATCAAGAGTGAGGTTGCTATTAAATCCTACACAATTCTCTCAAATGTGATTCTTAGCATAACTTAAGGTTTGTCTATTAACTAAAAGTTTTAAATTTAGCGGTTTTTCTTCATCATTTGCACAAGACTCTAACACTTTAATCAAAAACACACATCACACACATAACAGACTCAATCACATGCAAATAATGGAAATAAACACAAAATAAAAGACACAGCAAGATCAATACGAGACATAGCAAAATCAAAACAAAGCATAGCAAGATCAATACACAAAATACACAAGACACAAGGACTTGCACCTCCACACTTATTAGACACATTGTCCTCAATGTGTGAAAGGTAAACACAAACAATCACAAAGACTTAACATAAAAAGAAAATAAAAATAAAGGAAGGAAAGAAACTACCTGATCACTGGTGAGGAGGGGAAGGAGGTGGTAGACTGGCAAGGTGAGAGCGGAGCCAAGCCCAGTTGGATGCATTTTCCTCGCGCATTGTAGTCAGTTAGGCGCGGATATCCTCGTACTGAGAGGTTTGAGTAGTCGCGAGCTGCTGGACC
Source organism: Hypericum perforatum (assembly GCA_012979155.1). Classification (NCBI taxonomy): domain Eukaryota; kingdom Viridiplantae; phylum Streptophyta; class Magnoliopsida; order Malpighiales; family Hypericaceae; genus Hypericum; species Hypericum perforatum. Next base: position 20,279 of record SOPF01025542.1, read on the forward strand.
TAAATCTCTAGCTCTATGAATTGGTTGGCCAAGTCCTGAAGCTCAAGCTGCTGCTGCAGAGGCGGTACTTCACTATCATCCCTTAATTTCTTCTTGACAACTTTGCGCTCGCTCCACTCGGTGAACTGGAAGGTGTACTCTCCATCCTGCTCAACCTCTTCAGCCAATCCCCACTGGGCTAATCGAGAACCATCAATCAAAAGGCAATAGCATGGCGGCTCCTCTTTGAACCTACATAGACAAAAGTTCCTAGCAAAGATCGTGATAAGATGTCCAAGGTAAAAATGAGCAGGATGCTGGTGCTTAAGAACTGCCACATCACATCAACAACCAAATCAAAGGTGCTATAGGGGCGGTTATGATGCATGCACGCTAAAGCATATAGCTAGCCTTTGGTGATTCGATTATCCTCACTAGTACCAAACCTTGTCGGACACATAAATCGATGTAGCACACTGATATGAGGCTCCTTAAGGAGAGCAGAAGATAACTAGGATTTGAATGGCGAAAACCCAGTGAGGTCACGCCATTCACTATATATGCACTTAGTGGCATCGTCAGTGGCAAAATCAATGATACCCGTACCTTGTCTAGTGCAAAAAATTTCTCGAAATAAGTGTTTCGAGATAGTGAATGCTTTACCAGAAACACGAGCACCAAAAGAGCGACGATTTGGTGGTATGGTCAAAGTGCAATAAAACTCTAAATTAACATCATCACGTTGAGGCACAGAGTTATCCATAAAGTAGCGCCACCCTAGGACATCTAAACTAGCACGCAACTCATCTGCAATGCCTAAGGACTTCATATCATCCCAACTAATCTTAGATTGAAGATACGAAGGGAGAGATGAGTATTGAGCATACCTGGCCCCTTCGAATTCATCAAATATCGGAAAAAGGGCACCATACCATTCACGTATGTCGATTGGGGCAGAGGGTGGTGCTCAGGGTGGATTTTGGGCTCGTTTGGTAGCCGGGGTGGAGGAGGATGCACTGGGTGTCATCGTGGAGTGCTTGGGAGGCATTGTGGAGGTGGCCGGAGGTCGGGACTTCAAACTAGTGGTCAGACGGTGGCGGAGGAGCGTGGTGGTGCACGGTTGGAAAGGAAATTATATGGAGGAGAGGGAAGTTTTGGGAGGAGGGGCAGAGTAAATTAGGGTTGGGAATGAAATTGGGGATTTTTGTGTGTTTTATCTCGGCTGGAATCAGGTTTGTAGCGACCGTTACAAGTTGTAGTGATCACTATAAGAGTTGGCTCGGGGCTATAGTAGTCGCTGTAAAGTGTAGTGAGCACTATGGTTCAATTTTTCGAGGGTGTAATGACCGCTATGATTTGTAGTGATCGCTACACCTCGCTGTTTCCTTGTTCTTCATCAATCATTGCCCCGGATCTTCTTATCCTACAAATCAAGAAACAAAAACACGAATTTTTCTTTGAGGGTGACACTATAAACATTTCCCTATAAACACACAAACTCGGAAAAACTCAGAGGAGTGACATGAAAACATTAACTAGAGTAAAAAGAGAGAAAAGAGAATGTTATTCTAAGTTAACATCGTTAGCTTGACGATGGTGTTATTTTACTCAACCAGATTGGCAAGGTCTGTGCGGGACTCTCGTATGTCAATTTTATCACTGAGATATACCTTCAAATGCTGGCCATTTACTTTGAATTCTTCATTTGTATCCAAATGGTGAATCTGGATGGCTCCGTGTGGAGAGACGGCAACCACTGTGTAGGGGCCGGTCCATCGAGACTTGAGCTTACCTGGAAAAAGTTTTAGACATGAATTGTATAACAATACCTGTTGACCTACCGAAAATTCACGACGAAGGATCTTCTTGTCATACAACTTCTTGGTCTGTTCTTTATAAAGTCGTGTATTCTTGAAAGCTCTTAGGCAAAATTCATCCATCGCTTCCAGTTGTAACATCCACTTTTCACCAGCTTTCTCAAGGTCTAGATTGATCCAACGTAAGGCCCAATATGCCTTGTGTTCCAGCTCGACTGGGAGGTGACATGCTTTCCTATAGACAAGCTGGTATGGTGACATTCCTAGTGGAGTTTTGTTTGCCGTCCAGTATGCCCAAAGTGCATCATCCAACTTGCTAGACCAATCCTTTCGTGAAGGATTCACTGTAACCTCCAGTATTTGTTTAATCTCGCAGTTGGACACTTCAACTTATCCACTGGTTTGGGGATGATATGCTATTGCAATTTTATATGTGACCCCATACTTGGCCAATGCATTGGCGAGCAAGTTGTTATGGACCATCACTGATTAAGACTCTAGGCATTCCAAACCGACTAAAAATGTTCTTTTATTAGACCTTAGTCACCACTTTTTCATCATTGGTCGGTAAGGCTACAGCTTCAATCCACTTGGATACGTAGTCAACTGCAAGAAGAATATAAAGATTTTGGTCAGATGAAACAAAAGGACCCATAAAATTGATACCCCATTTGTCGAAGATCTCAACTTCCGTAATGCCAGTCTGAGGCATCTCATGATGACGGGAAATATTCCCTGTTCTCTGATATTGATCACATTTTGTCACAAACTCTGCAGCATCCTTGAAGAGTGTCGGCCAATAGAATCCACTCTGAAGCACCTTAGCAGTAATGCGTTCACCTGCAAAATGACCTCCGTAGGGAGAAGCATGACAATGGTGAAGGATAAGCTCTTGCTCCTCTTATGGCACACATCTCCTTATCAATTGATCTTTGCCTATTTTGAACAAATATGGTTCGTCCCATACGTAGCACCTGACATCTCACAAAAATCTCTTCTTCTTGTCAGAAGGAAGGTTAGGCGGCAACATATTACTTACAAGATAATTGACATAATTAGCGTACTATAGAATAGAAATAACATCTAATGCATACAATTGTTCATCAGGAAAAGATTCATTTATAGGAGAATAAAATGTTACCACCGGATTGTCGAGATGGGAAAGATGATCTGCCACTGGGTTATCTGCACCTTTTCTATCACAAATTTTGATGTCAAATTCTTGAAGGAGGAGGATCCATCTGATGAGCCTTGGTTTTGCATCCTTTTTGTTGAACAGGTAATGGATGGCAATATGATCCGTGTAAACCGTCACCTTACTTCCAAACAAGTAAGCTCGGAACTTGTCAAGAGCAAAGATCACAGTGAGGAACTCCTTCTCTGTTGTTGCGTATTTGATCTGAGCATTGTCCAGTGTGCAACTTGCATAGTAGATGGCATGGAATCCTGTAGTCTTCTTCTGACCAAGGACAGCTCCAATAGCAAAATTGCTTGCATCACACATGATCTCGAACGGGAGTGTCCAATCTGGGGATATGATCACTGGTGCAGATATGAGTGCCTTCTTCAATGTAGTAAAAGCTGCGTGGCATGCTTCGTCAAAATGGAATGACACATCCTTCTCAAGCAATCTGCAGAGAGGCTTGGTGATATTTGAGAAATCCTTGATAAAATGCCGATAGAAACTAGCGTGGCCCAGAAAACTTTGTACTCCCTTGACAATAAGTGGAGGTGGTAACTTGTCAATGACTTCCAGCTTGGCCTTATCAACTTCCAATCCCTTGCTCGAGACTTTATGACCAAGGACTACACCTTCCTTCACCATGAAGTGATATTTTTCCCAGTTAAGAACCAGGTGCATCTCTTTACAACATTCAAGCACCTTCCCTAAATGTGATAAGCATTCTTCATACGAATCTTTGAACAATAAGAAATTGTCCATAAAGATCTTGATCTGCCGCTCCATCATGTGCGAGAAGATAGCCATCATGCAGCGCTGAGAAGTAGCAGGTGCGTTACATAATCCAAATGACATTCTACGAAAAACAAAAGTACCGTAGGGGCAGGTGAATGTTGTCTTTTCCTGGTCCTCTGGAGCAATGGCAATCTGAAGATAGCCAGAATAGCCATCCAGGAAGCAATAGAAAGCGTGACCTACCAATCGATCCAACATCTGGTCAATGAATAGTAGCAGAAAATGGTCATTCCAAGTTGCCTTGTTTAGCTTCTAAAAGTCTATACAAACCCTGTGGCCTACTACCATTCTTATTGGGATAAGCTCATTGTCTGCGTTAGAGACCACTGTGATACCTCCTTTCTTTGGGACACATTGAGTTGGACTCACCCACTTTGAATCCGAGATGGGATAGATGATGCCGGTGTCGAGCCACTTGATGACTTCCTTCCTCACCACCTCCTTGAGCTTTGGATTGAGCCTTCTTTAAGCTTCCACGATTGGATTGAAGTCGTCCTCTAAAATGATCTTATGCTGGCATAATGAAGGACTGATTCCCTTGATGTCCCTAAGTGTCCATCCAAGTAGCTGCCTTTCTTGGTTTTCATCCAAGGAAGCAGAAATAATAATTGGCAGCTTGTGTGCTTCGTCTAAATAGGCATACTTGAGATGAGCAGGGAGCGGCTTAAGCTCTAGGTCTGGTGGTGCAACAATGGATGACTACAACTTAGGCCGTGGTGTATCATTTAGTTCCAATGATTCTACCGATTGAATCCATGACACCTTTTCTCCAGAATCTTCCATGCTTTCATAATCTTCGTATGCATCCTCCTGTACTTGATCTTCTTCTTTTTCAGCAATGATTTCGTCCACCACATCGATCTGATAACAATCATCTTCCACTGCTGGGTACTTGACAGCTTCAAAAACATTAAACACCACTTCATCATTGCATACCTTAAAGCGGAGCTCACCCTTTTCCACATCAATGCTTATTTTTCCGGTGGCCAAGAATGGTCGACCAAGGAGAAGTGGCACATCCCGATCTTCTTCTGTTTCCATCACAATGAAATCTACTAGGAAGATCAAGGTGTCAACTTTTACCAGTACATTCTCCACTATCCCTTTTGGTCCTGTTACCGAGTGATCTGCAAGTTGGAGAATGATTGATGTTGCCTTCATGTCTCCCAATCCAAGCCTCCTGAAAATTGAAAATGGCATAAGGTTAATACTATAGCCGAGATCAATAAGTGCTTTCTTGAAAATTGGATCTCCGATGGTGCAAGGAATGGTGAAACTTCTGAGATCCTTCATTTTCTGAGGTAGCTCCTGGCTCAGGACTGCACTACAACCTCTCGTCAATAGAATGACTTCCAAGTCATCAATATTCCTCTTCTTTGAAATGAACTCCTTGATCCATTTCTAGTAGGTGGGCATTTGCTCAAATACGTCAAGGAGTGGAATGTTGATATGCATATTTTTGAAGAGCTCCAAGAACTTCTAGTAGCTTGGATACGAAGCTTGCTTATTCACCCTTTGTGGAAATGGTGGTGGAGGGTACACTCTTTCTGGTTTTGACTTGATCACTTCCTCAATGGGCTTTTCCTTAGCTACTACGATAGGATTTACTCTTAGTTCTTCTTCCTCTTCGCTTACTGGCTTATCTGATAGCTTGGCTACTGGAGTTGCCACATTCTTCCCTAAATCGAGGCCACTTCTAGTAGTAATGGCTTTGCATTGTTGTTGGTTGTTTGGCGGAGGCTCGGTGTTACTTGGAAGTGAGCCAGGCTGTCTTGCATTTAACTGTGATGCGAGTTGGCTAATTTGTACTTTCAAGTTCCAGATGGTTGCCTCTTGACTCAGTACTTGCTTTCGTAATTTGTCCTCACTCCTAGCATCTTATGGTGGTGGTGCTTGTGGTTGCCATCTTTGTTGGTATGGCTGATATTGCTGAGGTAGACGACCTTGTGCATTACCTCCTCCGAATGATGGTCTCGGCTGTTGGGGTACCTACTAACCTGCATTGTTCTTCCACGAAAAGTTTGGATGGTTTCTCCAATTGGGGTTATATGTGTTGGAATATGGATCATTATTCTGGTTGGTGTTTCCCACAAAATTAGCAGGTTCTACAATTAAAGAACAAGCATCTGTACCATGTGGACTGGTGTAAATTTCACATACCCAAGAAGATGACGATGCTTGTGATGCCATTGAGCTTTGAAACATTTGCGTTAGTGCCATTACTTGAGCCTTTTTCCTCTCGATACAATCACCCATTTCATGGTTGTTGTGGCCATGGCTGGATTTTCAGAAGGGTAACCTCCAAATTGGTCTTGTTGAACCATATTGAGGAGATTACTCATTATTTCAAAATTGTTGGCCTCGACTGTTGGATAGACTATGCTTGATCTGAGATCAACCAGCCTTGGATGCGATTTATTCCTCATGGCCCCGGGTGAATTAACTATCTATTGATCAGCCATCGCTCTCCTGAGCTGGTTCCTCCTTTGACGAAGAGTGTGTTCAATCTCAGGATCGTACTCTTGGAGAGGTTGGTTGTCTTGATGGGTAACGGGCATACACTTCCTGCACTATTACTACACTCAATAAATAAGATCAAGCGTAGTGATAAACAAGTAGTGTACAAATCTTAGTCTCAAAATCTTGAACACTATATCCAATATTAACAATAACAAATTCAAATCTATCCCCGATAACGGTGCCAAAAACTTGATGCAGTCCAAACTTGGATATAAAATACGTGCGAGAGTACACGATCACAACAAGTAGTAAAGTGATAAGTCAAGTCGTCTCCACAGGAAAAAATCAAATTCGTTGCTAAGTACCGGATTATGTAATCAAGATCTTAAGCTAGGTAAATTAATGAACGGTTGTTGAGATTGCTAAACTACGGGTTTTAATATTGTAAGACCTAAGATTATCAATCTCAAGTTGTTAACAATATCGGATAACAAAAACAAGATATGATCCGAATTAAGCTATCACTTTTGATCCAAGAATTAATCATGAACAAATGGATGTGCTTAAAATCAAGTTGTCACTCCTTAACTTATAAACACATGCACATATTCATTTAAGCAAAAGTAAACAAATTTAAAATGTAAAAACGAAATCTATGCCAATGAATCAAATGTACCTCTTGATTAATGATTCTGAATGTTGAATACAACCTTTGTTCTTCACAAAAGCAATAAAAACGAACCTAAGCTAAGATTGAAGTCTACAACTTTGATTTTGCCTATTCTACTCCTTGGACTCCAATGCATTCTTCCTTGGTTGCCTCCTCCATTTCTAGCCATTCTAATGGGCTTGCCAGAGGGGATTAAGCTATCTTGGATCAACAAAATCGGCTGCAAGTTGATCAAATTGAGGTTACAAGTGGATTACTTTTGGTTTGTAGCTTTTCTTGACTTCTGTCACCTGTGTAATGAGCGCTATAGCTTGTAGCGACCGCTACAGCATGAAAATCAGGCTTGTAGCGATCGCTACAAAGTGTAGCAGTCGCTACAGAAATTTGGGGAAAAATGGTCGCTTGAACCAAGCGATCTACAAAGTGTAGCGGTCGCTACACCCATGATTTCAGCAACTCCTTTCTCCTCGAACGACCGGTCGCCTGCTTCGAATTCCTCCAAAACATAAATAACATCGACAAAGATCTGAATTCACGACAAACATGAAAACACACTTATCGCTATACTAAACATAAACAAAATGACTAAAAACATGATCAAATAATACGATAAATATGCCCGAAAACATGTAGGTTTACACGTACATCAGTAACTTTAGTAAAAATACAGTTTTCTGCTTTTCTACTCTTAAATTTAAACATTTTAATCTCACGCTTAAATTTGTTAGACCATTGTGTGATACTTTGTTTAAGTCCATAAAGAAACTTCTTTAATTTTCAAACTTTGAGTACTTCACCCTTAACAACATAAGATTCTTGTTGTTGCAAATAAATCTCCAGGTACAAGTCTTCATTTAAGAATGCTATTTTAACATCCATTTGATGCAAATTTAAAAACCAGAGAAAAAGTCTCAAAACAATCCATTTCTTCTTTTAGAGTATAACCTTGGGCTACTAACTTGCCTTGTACTTATCAGTAATACCATCCATTTTGAGTTTTTCTTTCAAATCCCACTCATCATCCATGGCTCCTTTCCACATATCAGAATCTAATTTAGTCATAGCTTCTTAAAAAAAATTGGGTTCTCTTCTAACATGTATGTCAACATGTCATGACCAAAATTCTTCTCAAATCTATGTACTTACTTCTCCAATTTGATTATTTCATCATTCTCCTTTTGTTCTAAATTCTCAGCATTCAAATTGTCATTTGTCAATACATGATCATCAATATAAAGTCCGTCAAATAAATCAATGTATATTTCTACCTTATTAGTATCTCTAATGTTCAAATGTTCTAAAATATAGCATGTACAGCTTCAAATTCAACATTATTACAAAGTTTAAGAAACTTATACGCTATACTCATAGCAGATATGTAATAAAAATAGGCTCCATACCTTTACTACCAAGTTTTGGTTTTTAACATAGCATCAAAAACATGTACAATACAGCCTTTTTTAACATGTAAAAACATGATGGCATTATAAAGTTTTCTAGCAGTCTTTTGGATGTGGAACACATGTAATTGGGTGTTGTTTAATGACTTTAGAATTGCGTAGCGCTAGATGAAGTCATCATTCTTCCATTTTCTTAACTTCTTCGCAGCCTCAAATTTCCTTCACTAGTAACTTCTCGTGGATAAGATTTGGAAAGAATATAGAGTACCTTAGCAATTGTTAAAAGGTACTCCATCTTCAAACCCCGTTACTTGTAGTTTAGCCCATTCAACTGCTCAAATTTGTCTACGTCATTTAGTTTTGCCTTATATAACATAGACTCCATTGTAAAAATGTCAATAATTTTAAAATTGTGTTGTATAAGTGTGGGTAATTGAGTATTCAATAAATTATAAGCTATGCACACCAAAAAATGATGCTTTCTTTAAAGATATTGATTCCTCCCACTATGGTGTAAATGGTTCTCAAGGAATCGACCTTCTAAGATACAAAGCTGATGATCTCAGAAATTTGGAATTACACTTTAACAGACTTCTTGAAGTAAGATATCATAACTGTAATAGACTTGAGAATGATTTTTTTTTTTGTAAAGAAAGAAGAAAGAAAGAAATTAACTATGTTTGCACCAAACTCCATAATGAAAAGAGTATTTTTAGATACTTGAAACCTTGAATCGGGTGGTCGCAACTCTCTAGGAAGAAGAATTGTTGCTCCAAAGAACCACCAAAATCCTTATCTAAAATTGCCAATTCAAAAAATGATAATGGACACTTCAAAGAGGCAGATTCTTTTAAAGTTTTAACTATTCTAAAAGGGACCGATTCACCTCTTCTCCTTTCTCTCTTTACTCTTTTTTTTCTTTCATTCTTACATATATTATATAGATATAAATAAATATATATTTATTTCGAACAAATTCGATTGCATTGATTCAAATTCAAACTTATCCAAAATTTAAGCCATAAAATTCGTCCTTGGACCTTTAAATAAGAGTCAAATTTACTTTTTTTGGAAAGTTTCAAAATTAGGATGCGTTCAAAATTGAAGCTTAGTACCAACAGAAAATAAATATTATAGAAGGTGATGAGAAATAGAAGAAGGGATATGAGAAAAAAATAAGGAAAAATAAAAATCTAGCCAACTACTAAGGGCCAAATGGGCAGCCAAAGAAGTAGGCCTTTTGCCACAATTAGAAATCTATTTTTGGTGACACACAAATTGTCACGATCCAAACCCGGGTTGCTGACCGGCACTAGGTTATGCTTACCTACTCCGAACTATCATAACCTAGCTAGCCTCGAACATACACACATATTTCTAAAGCGCATCATGATTTATACATGTATATATACAATACATGTTCATAATACAAATATGCATAAATCTATGCCATAAAATCCAAGACCAACTATGTACAATGGAGCGACCTAGATTACAAGGAAAAATACCATTTGGAGACTTCTAAAGTAACCCAGGATGAAGACAATGGGTTTAACTCGAATGAATGGACAAAAGACACTCTTAAGAGGTCAACCATTCCCTAAACTTCTTCACCTATGGAGGGAGGGGATAAATATTTTGAAATACTTAGTAGGAAGATATTAAAAGTAACATATAATTAACCAAACAATTAATCAAATCATGCATAACCAAAGCTCATATACATTCAAATATTAAGGTTATCAAAGTACATTGTAATCACATAATCCAATTTCAGACATTCAGAAATAGAGACTTCACATAATTCAGATATTCACAAATAGACTCGCTAGATAATCGGATGAGCTTCAGATACCAGATACATATACAGCAAAAATGTCACATAAACAGATAAACTTTAGATAGGCCTAGCCTGCGTCACTCTCATACTGACACGAGGATACCAAATCTTAAAGGTACCATCAGAATAATCCCGCTGGCCAAACAAATCATATCAAATCTAACGTATGCTCAGTATATATGTACATATGCCAACATCCTCAGTTGGTCACGAGTAGACCTCTTCATCGGCCATCTTACAAATGACTCACAAACATACATATTGACTAAGACTAACTAGCCACATATGTAAACTCATACCAAATATCTCATATCACATTAGACAATAATTATCAAATCTGACAATTACACCAAAGAACATAAAAGACAAATAGGCAAGGATCCAATCGTAAGCACACATCAAACCATTACAAATATACCAGTTAAACAAATATAGTTAGCTAAAACACATATTACGGATGATATCCCCTTACCTAGACACACGTTGCACAAATCGCATAAATAAAGCTCCATGCTTCACTTCACGTCTCTTAGTTCTCAGTTTCAATACGTCAATCTACGAGCCAAAAGAATAAATCCTCTATCATTGTCAACCTCTCAAGTACATGGAAAATAAGAAAACTCATCACAAAAGTCCTAAATTTGGATACCTTCAAGGAAACCTCTAAAACTACACAAAGGTCCTCAAAACACATCCTTAAGCTTAGTTCAACATCCAACTTTCACATATAACCTATTCATAACCTCTGCTAACCTAAAACTCCTCACCTAAGTCTACAAAAGTTGCTCAAACTCTTACATAATAACTTCCTCTTCAAAGTAATGGCAAGATCTCAACTTAAGTTAAATACATACTTATCAAAATCACTTACCTAAACCTCCAAATCAAGAAATAATCTTCCCTTTCTTCTCTTCTTCTTCTCCCACATTTTCTCTACCTCTCAAGCTTAGATTTTTGTTGGAATGGCTTTAAATAAGACTTTCTAAATATGGAAAGTGATATTTATAGGTTTCCCAAATCCAAACATTCTATCGCCCCCCAGTGATCGCTAGAAAGCCCAGTGGTTGCGGGGTACCGACAAAACTCACAAAACACAAAATAACAAAGTTGTAGATTAAGGTGTTACGAATTTACTCATCTATGAATCATTCAATTCGGAGTTTGTATGAAAAATCGACGAACTAAGTTAAACGTTCCAAAAACCGATCGAAATAAAATTAGTTAAAGGTTGAGGTCATAACACAAATGGAGTAGTAAAAAATAGATATTAACACCTCCACGAGTCAATGATTGACCTGGTTGGTATCTTTGGAGCTTAAGAGCACATGTGGCTGGCCGGAGGGTTGGACTCACGTCTTATTTCCTTCACTCCACCAAGCCTCATCATATCTTCAAATTTAGCATAAGATTAACTACTCGTGAAGACAAGCTAGAAACCACTCGATATTGTAGAGATCCAACCTAAAATAGGCACTAGGGGCTTGTCAAAACCTCAAAGTTTGAGGTTTCAAGTTAACAATTAGGGTTCAACATTCTTGGATAATGAAATAAATTAAAGATTGGATTATCAATAAATGTACCAGATGAAATTGCCTAAAGGTTAAGGTTACTGTTAGTTCTTAGGGTTAGTGAGGGTGAGGGTTAGGCCTTAAGGATATGGGTAAGGTTAAGGATATAGTTAGGGTTAGCGTTATAGATGGGTAGAGTTAGGGGTAAAGTTAGTTTTAGTATTAGTGTTATAGATTGGTAAAGTTAGGGTTAGGGCTAGGGCTAGATTGGGTTTATAGTAGGGTTTGGGATAGTGTCTTTAAGAACATGAATTATAATAAAACTAAGTTCCCAAAAAATTTACAAATACTCATTATATGCTTGCAACGAAGTTTGAAAACTGCCATTGTTAAAATTCAAATTAAATATGATAATATTGATGAATTCAAATCAAACTTTATTTCAATCAAATTTGAATTGAATTTGTAAGTTCAACAAATTTTAGAATTTTAGAAATTTTAAATCATATTCAATTTGTTTTTGAATGTATTTATATAGAGTTTCGGATGAATCAAATTTTCAAAGAATTAAATTGAATTTTCAACATATGAATCAAATCAAATCAAATCACAAACTTAATTTTAGTAATGCCTAGATCTACGTATCTACACTAGATACATTACCATTGTTCGAAAAGGCATCAAATATGGGAACCTTGTGTTAATTTAAGTAGGTCTTAAATTCGAGCTTTAAAGACGTAAGAAACATCATTCGAATAGTTACCCTTAAGCTACTACTCAGAATACAAATATTTCAAAAATAAGAATGCCTACATCGTAAACATATATATTAAGGAACAATAAATTAGTATAATTCTTACCAAATTCTTACTGTTCACAACAAAAACAATCAGTAAAAAAAGAAAACGTTCATTTTATTAACGTGGTTTCACGTTTTTTTTTTTACCAATTCTACTCTAACTCCTTTAGTATACTATTGCGACAGATTTTTTTCACACTTTTAGAAACCTTAATAAAAAACAAGACGAAGGTATAAGACACTTGATCCAGAGACGTCCATCTAAATTTACTAAAACGACAGACTAAAACAACATGGGGCATAATATACACCCTAGAAACTTGGAGTAACTACAACAACAAGCGGCACCTTTCTGTGGATGGCAAGTCCAGGATACTGATGTCCAAATCCTCCGCCTAGGCTCCTCTAGGCAAACTCCAATCGAACTTTCTTAAAAGATTAGTAAGCAACAGCTCTACAGTTACAGTGGCAACCCCTATTCCAGGGCAACCTCTTCTCCCAGCTCCGAACGGGATCAGCTCGACATGGTGCCCTCTAAAGTCTCTTGAACAATATAAGAACCTCTCTGGAAGGAACTCCTCGGATTTATCCCACATTTCAGGGTCCCTTCTGATTGCCCAGGCATTGGTGAAGATGGGTGTTCCAGCCAGGATATCGTAGCCCTTGATCATCACGCTAACTCTTGATGATCGTGGGACTAGTAGTGGAATTGGAGGGTATAACCTGAGAGTTTCCTTGATCAATGCCCTTAGGTAGGGGATTTGGTCCAATTCTGAGTCTGCGATTCCCCTGACCTCGTCTTGAACTTTATGTTAGAGTTTCTCAAGAGCTCCGACATCCCCCATTCTAGTAACGTGTATGTTGTGTCTGTTCCGCCGGCGAACATATCCTGGAAGTTGATAATAATTATTGGTCATTTCTTTTTTCAAAAAAGTCCCATTAAATAAAAAAGAAAAGATATACAAAACAGTTATAAGTCCACAACACACTTGCTAACCAATAGTTCTAGCAGTCAGGTGGAATAAAGAAATTAAGCCACCACCAGCTAACCAACAAACTAGGTAATTTGGTAGGACAAAACAAATCAGCCTCAACCCATACTATCCAAAATACTTGGTAGTCAGAACAGGCAAATATGACAAATAAACTGAAACAACCAAAAGAAAAAGCTTGTCAAGGGACGAACCTATAGAATGGTTGTCCAGATATATCACGTCTGATGTGACTGGCAAGCGAGTCCAGGAAGCTCGGCCACTAGCCTTCCTTCGTGAGGTGAATCAGAGCGTCAGCCATCAGGTTCTCCTTGTGGAAGATGTTTGTGATATGTATCTGCATCTGGGCCCTGTGCTCAAGCATGCTCAGCAGCGAAACTGCTAGCGCCACAGAACCTCGGTCGAAGGCATCTGAAATTGCGATAGGACATACATAGAATTAGTCTCCAGCCATAGTCTATGCTAGCCCCGCTCATGAGCAATCTCCATCATGATGATGGCAGCCAGGAGTTCTACCTCGAAAGCGAAACAGCTCAGAATAGGGTGACTGAAGAAATCCTTGATAAAACCATTGCATGTGCAAAATTCTCTCGCTGAACGGCCCCATCCCAGGATATCCAGCGAGCTACCATCCGTATTGCACTTGATCCAGTCTGGAAGGAGACATCGCTAGATAACCTGGATAGTGTGCGGCATCCGGCATGGCCATTATAACCTTGTTAGTATTGGTCATTATTGATAATGAAAATAGTCCCTCTATAATTATAATTCTTATACAAATGTTTTCATACATGATAACTTAATGATGAAAGATGAATTGAATGATTTAGATATTATTATTTATTATGAAAAGCTCGTAGTAAAATTGCATGTGTAACTTATGATTTTTTTAAAACTGTAAGATCTTTAATTGAATAACACTTATGCAACCACGCGTGATGGTAGTGATAAAATCTTACCAAAAAACAAAAAGAGGGGTCGGTACACCTAGTCATTAAAATATTTACCACGCGTGATGGTAGTGATAAAATCTTACCAAAAAACAAAAAGAGGGGTCG
>SOPF01025542.1:34786-46259 GCA_012979155.1 Hypericum perforatum
CGTGATGGTAGTGATAAAATCTTACCAAAAAACAAAAAGAGGGGTCGATACACCTAGTCATTAAAATATTTACCAAGCGTGATAGTAGTTTAGATTACCTGGTTCATCCAAATTATTACAGATTCTTATCAGTAATATAGCTTTAAATGAACCAATTCAAGGGAGCAGCCAGGAGCCGTATGCTGGTCCTTGCGAAGATTTAGCATCACATCGACAAAATCATCCTCATTGTCTTTATCATGTCTCCCAGTATTCTTTTCTCCATTTTTTTGTGGCCTATTCATATGCTTTTCAAGTACTCCGTCAAGGAACTCATCAAACTCCTTAGCCACTCTATCCACTTTAGCATCAAATCTATTAATGGTATTCAACCATCTAAGCCAAGGGATGAATTCCCCGAGTATAACACTTCCTGTAAGCTCCGTTAGGTCACCTAGCAAGAACTTGAACTTTTTCCCACCCTCACCTTTCCTGTACTTCCTCCCAAGTGCAACCCTACTCACCACATCACGGTTAACGGGCAGTGAGGATGAGGCCAAGACGCGGACCCTTTTCATGAAATTTTCAGTTTCTTGTTCCCTGATGTTGCTGAAAGAAAGGACCCTTTTGTTGCTAAGAAGCTTGAGGACACATATGCTCCTCATTTGCCTCCAGTACTCGCCATACGGTGCCGTGGTCACGTATCGGCCATGGCACAGAATCTTATGTGCAACATCGAACATTGGCCTGTCTGAGAAGCTGAGGTCATGGGATTTCATGATCTCCCTTGCGACTTCTGATGTGGAGGCTATGACGATGGGTCCGGTTCCAAACTTGACAAGCATAAGGGGGCCGTGCTTTTGGGATAGGGAACGGAGGGACTTGTGGGAATAGAGGGCAGGTTGGTGCAGGTTTCCAAGTATTGGGAGGGTTGGTGGTGAAGGTGGAAGCTTCATGATACAGTTTTTGTGCGTGGAGATGATTTCGATGTCCATTTTATGAGGGAAAGTGTGAAGATGAAGACGGAGAGGGGAAGGTAAAATGGTTGCAACTCCATGAGCTTGTTAATTTTTGTGTTGGCAAACTTGATCTACTTGGACGTCATTTTATAAGAAGGTATTGCTGGACAAATGTCCACACCACATATTCTTTTGGGATAACGACAATTTAGTATATTGTGTTATATAAAAGATAGATTTGGCACCTTATATTATGGAAAGAGTTGCTTTAATACCATGTGTTATTTTTTAAAAAACACTTAAGTTCTTCTTCTAGGTCGCACATTCTAGATCACCCATTATGGCAAGATAACATCTCTTGCACAAGATCATGAAACTTCATTCAAATTTTAACAAACTCTACCTTGATTAAAACATTCCTTAGAGAACCAAAAAAAATCTGCAAAAAATCAAATTGACTCTGTTGAATTCACTTTACCAATAAATACACCATCATCAACAAGACCATCTCCACTTTCTTATTAAATCTATTCAATCACTGATACATACCACAAACATGAGCAACATCCAAACTTGCCTCATGCGTTTCCTCCAAAGTCCATCAAAATATCAGAGATCATTTTTCCTTTTGGAAGATATAGTAGCAAAACAACAACCCAACTTGCAAGTCACATACAGAAGCAACCTTGTGACCCATTTACGCTACTTTATTTTCTTGATCATCTCCATGCTCCACAGTCTTGAACTAATTTTTGCTATGCCTTTTTTCTTAAACCAATAACTATAAGCCATAGCATAAGCAACCTTTTATTCCACAAAATAGACAATTGTACCCCCTTTAAGCTATATGTGTTCTGTTAAACCTTCTTCGCCAACCCAACATTTTTCCCTAACTCAATTAGACCACACTTTCAATCTTATAGCCATACTCACTATAATCTAAGCCTTTTCATAAGATCAATTTTTTCTCCAACATTAGAATATTTCTAACCCCACAAAAGTAGACAAATCACTGATTGTCACCATACTCGCGTCGATGAATTTGTAGATATCAAACGACCATCTCTTGTATGTTATATGGAAGAAACATGAACTTTTCCAAAATCTAGAAATCAATATGATGCTAAGGAACCTAATAACACAAAAGGATATTCATGGATGCAGATCATTTTTTCTCGTAGTCCTAAGTTTTTCATGGAAAATCCTTCTTCATATATATATTTTTGTCTATATTCAAAGCAATTTTCTTTGAATATTTATGACCCAACCTAGATTATCTCCAATCTTTTCCTTCTCCACTATCGTGCCTTCGATCCCCTCATAATCAGTCATTCTATTCTTTCATCGATGTTTTCCTCCCTACATGAATCTCTTGGAAACTAATAGTGATACTCTCCAACACTAAAGATTTATTCCTTGAAGTTATAGTTGTAACCAAGCTTTCATAACAACTTGGTAAGAAATTCAACACTAGCAATGTCTTGTCTTCATCTTTGAATTTCACATTGGCCCTTCTCAAATCATTGAATAGTTGATTAAAAAATTAATGGGTTGTCTCAAATCTGAGCTCTTCATCATCTTAATCTTGTACAACCTTTTCTTAAAGATAAAGGTTGATAAAGAATTTGACATATATCTATGTTCTAATTTCTTTCAAACCTCAACTAGTGATTTCTCATCTATGATGACTCTACTTTAAAAACTAAAACAAAATTATTTTTTCCTTTCTAAACAATTAAATGTATCTAGCATGATTGGGTATGTAATCTGCTGTTTCAAAGGATTTGAACAGAGGTATCTTGGCAAGTAAACTCGATTAGATATCTGTTACGGTCAAAGGCTCTCCCGTTCTCTGCTAAATCAATATTTTTCTGATACCTTTTTATGAGATGTTTGATATTCCTATTTTTGTTGAAAAATATCTCATAATGTTTTATATATGTAACACTTGGAAGTATCGGGGGTGGCAAGTGCTAGACTTTGACTTGGAAAGTCGCAATGTCAATTCGCAAGTATCGAATCCCAATCCAATAACGCTCTAAATTATAAGTCCTATTTTCCCTTGCGTCAACTTCATTAATTCCTGTGGTGACATTTCCATAAGAAAATCCAACAATTAGTCTTTTATTGATGGCCTAATACTGTAGCCATCACTTGAATGAGCCATTACACAACTACTTTCCATGCGTAAAAGAGAATTTGGTCCATTGATATAAGGGCCAAGTGAGACTAGCCCCTTCTGAATCTCTAAAGCTGTCTTACTGATTCGCTTGTTTCTGGGTGGATAGTGGAAACCGTTGCAGTTGCACTCGAGTTTTTTGCGAGAACTTAAGGCCATGTTCTTGCTCTTCACTTTGGATTAAATTTCAATAATACACAAATTTCGTATATACTACTTTGGGATATGATGTTAATTATTTCCAAATGTATAGTCACTATTTTTCTGCAAGCTGTAGTCTTGGGAGACTTGGTTGTGACTAGTAATAGGCCATGAGGCTCATTCTGTTCATGTACATTGTTATGAGCTGAGGACTTCTATGTATAAATGCCAAAAGTATAGGATTATATTGTACTTTAGCGTAAACTAAATTAATGAGCTATAAATAGATAGCTTAAAAATAGGTCGAATCATTCTGATATTTTGATAAATTGATTACAAGACGCAAGAACATTTTTGTTCATCTTCCCTTCTTCTATCTCTATCTTCTTGTTCTCTAAATCTTTTCTGCTTTTCTACCAAATTAGGTTTCTTAATTCTCAATCTCTTAATCAAGGATATGAGCAACCACACATAAAGAATATAGCGAGGATATGTATCAAGTCACAAAGGAGTATATAGTAAAATAATATATTATAGTAATAAAGGACTAGAAAAATATATGAGGAAAAAATGCATTAGTCACTAAAGTTAGATATAATCAATGATTTAAATTTGGGGTACGACTAATGATTAGACAAATTGGACATTCACCCGAGGGTAATGTTGGGTTGTTTATTCACTGAAAACCAGAGGATGGTCGAATTGCTCAAAATCCAATCTAGTTGGGCGGTTTGATGCTTTGGTCAACTCAGGGGGAATATGTTCTTTGAGGTTACATGTTCTTGTGTCTTCCTCCTCAAATCTCTTGCTACATGGTTAAATTTATTACAAACAGGAACACCATGTACAAAAGGATGAAGAGAGCATGACTGAAGGCTAAGGCCTAAGGGTTGAGGATAGAAAATAAAAATAGAGGGAACGCTTAGTCAACTACAAAAGGTGAATCAACCAAAAACGTAGAAAACGAAGGAACACAAGGAGAGAAAAAAAGAGAGAATTGTAGGTGGGGGACGACGAGGAAATAGAGAGTGAGAAAAGGGTTGGTCAGTGGGAAATGGGAGATTAAAAAAGAAAAGGACAAACAAAATGGATTGATGAGTCATACCGCCGGTTAGGCTAAAAGTTAGAAATTTGAGTTAGTTTCTAATTTGGTTTAAAAAATATTATATATAATGTGCTAGAAGGTCAACATCATAGTTTTTTAATCTCAAGAGTTTTTAAAAATTGGATTAAAATTGTTGATATGATATACTAGAAATCGGTTTTAAAAATAATTATATTGGAAAGACAAAAATTTCCTTCTCTGTAGTTTAAAGCTCTTATAGTTACTATTTTTTTTATAAATTATTAAGTATGAAAAATTTTCAAATTGAATAATGTAAAGAAAGTTAGAATATGGAACTCAGGAAAAGAGGATTTTGATATTTCCAACTTAATAATTAAAGGAGATACAAGACCCTGCTCTATATAAAAAGTAAATCTAACTAGTTCTACAAACTAATTAGATAATTATAAAGGGGAAGAAAACAGAAAAATGAATATTCTCTGTATTTCCCGAAAAATCCACCTCGAATGTTGTGCCAATTTGGGATAATTGTGTAATCGTTCCCTGTCTGCGTATAAGCTAGTAAAATCCTTCTAGTGCTTCACGCACTAGCACATGCTGCTTCCCGATAGCCGCCTCTGTATCTTCGGCCAGTGGGCTTGGGCCAAAACGGTTAGCCCACGTTGTTGGCGCATTCCAGCAGTTCGATCGTTTTTTTCAATAAATAATAATCTACTCACTCGACCCAATTAGAAAGAGGTGTCGAATCTAATTTGTTACTGTAGGTCATGTATAGACTCATCACTAGATCAGTCATCCTCTTCCGTTGAGAAACCTCATCCCTATATATGCCGAATCTTTTTTTGGACAAGAAGAAATCATTAAACTATAAGATACGGTGGAAGCCAGAAGATTCAACTGAGACGATAACAAACTATAAGAAGATGGTACGATAAATGCTTGCTTGTGCTTTAAACAACAATTTTCTGAGGATACCATGTAATTTTATTGAGGATACATGGTACTCTCATTGATGTTCTCAGGTTTGTAATTCCCGAACAATCGACCCATCGTACCTCCTCTGCAGATGTTGAAGGTTATGATCTAGCCCAACGAATTGGCTAGTATGGAATGCTCGAGGCATTAATACCTCGGCACGAAGTCGAATCGTAAGGAGCTTAGTTCGGCTTAATAAAGTAGGCATTTTGGTCTCACGGAGACTAAAATGGAACGAACCTCTGGAGTAATTACTAGCCAAATGTGGAGAGAAGAGAAATTCCGATGGGATGCGGTTCCCTCAAATGGCCCTTCCAATGGTCTCTTTATATTATGGAGCATTCTTTCTTTAGTTGCTCTATGGTTCACAAGGGCCTTCGTGGGCAATGCCTTGGAAGTTATCTAATTGATTATAGTGTAGCTTGTTGTATCCTATTTGTGTATGGCCCCTCGGATAGTTCTGAACAATGCAGCTGGTGGGAGGATCTTATTGTGATCAAGAATTTGTCTAATGTCGACCTATAGTTAGTGATGGGGGACTTCAACGTTGCGCTTGAAATATATGAGCGCTAGGGGAACTTTGACTACTATTCTAGCTGTTATGATCGCACTAACACGGGAACAATATCGCACAAAAAACACGACACAAGATATAACGTGGTTCAGCCTATTGTCTACGTCCACGGCGAGAAAGGAGAACTTTTATTGATCACAAAGCCTTAATAAAACCCTAATAACATGTCCTTATATAATGGACAACACTTAGGATACAAAAAAACCCTATCTAAGTCGAACTAGGAGTCCAAAACAAGTCCCAGGCTAAATAAGAAAATCTTTCGCAGCACCCAGCAGGCGCTGGCCTCTCCCAGCGGGTGCTGGACTAGAGAATCCGTCTCTGTCCTAGCGGGCGCTGGACGATGTAGCAGGCGCTACCTTCTCCAATTGCTCGCCACCATCTCAAACAACAGTCCACCTTGGCGAGTAATCATCCCGTGCGAGAAAACATGAAACTTCACCCAAGTTTCAACAAACTCCACCTTGACAAAATAACTCCGCCATATGAAGAACCATGAGAACCTGCGAATCAGACCTGACTTTACCGACTCACTCCATCATCAATAAGACCATCTCAACTTTCTCACATCCCTTTGTTTAATCACTTAGAGCCAGCCCTAAAGCTCGAACTTCCGAGCTTACTTGGCATATACCCTCTAATCTCTATTGAACCGGAAATAGTGAGTCCCCTTACAGAAGCAACCTTACGACCAATAGACGTACCATCTATTATCTGGTCAATCCCATGCTCCGCAATCTCGAACTGCTCTTCCACTGAACTACCTTGCCACAAACCAACACTATCTGCAATAGCGTACAATGGGCAACCTTTTGTTCCACCTAGTGGAATTCTCAACATGCTTCGAACACCAAAGTTCAGCCTTGAGTGAGATACCCTATATGCGCATAATGTCACTAATGGCTTAGCATGCCCAATACCAAACCTTCTAGACACCTTTGCCGTGTACGTTCCTTTAGACAACCATAGCAAGACCCAGCTAACAAAGCTTTTCTGAGACAACCTTGACTTCCCACTAACCATGCCTCCACAAAGCAATCATAGCTTGCTATCCATGTCTCTGCAAATCTCAACTCTACTCAAACCATCTATGTCGAGCCTTTGCTCCCTCACGCGAACCAACTTCATATGACCTGAGCTTCTTGCCTCTCTATTGGAAAACAACAATGTGACTCCATTTATAGCAGTACGCCCCACTAACTTGTAGGTATTGCAAATATCTCTTTCACCCTTCATCACCACCACAGCATTCTTCTCCACCTCGATTAAACCACCTACTACCTTGTAGTCGTACCTGACATAATCTAAGGCTCCTAATGAGATCAAATTCCTCTCCAACTTTAGAACATGCATAACTCCACACAACTTTACCATGAAACCATCCCATATCATAATTTGGACATCTCCTATGCTAGCGATCTTACAAGCAGAACTATCACTCACAGTCACCATATCTGAATCAACAAGCTTGTATGTGTCGGACAACCATCTCTTGGACATCATGTAAAAAGAACAAGCACTATCCAAAATCTAGGAATCCAAATGTTTTGGACCTAACAAAATAGAAAGACAGTCACCATCTGACCCGTTCGAACATGCGGCAACAACCATAGAACCTGATCCTTCTTCGCAATTCCAAGGTCTTGTTGGACAATCCTTCTTCAAGTTCCCTTTCTCTCCACACTCGTAACAATTACCATTAAACCTCCTTGACCCTAACTTGGATCCTCTTCCATCTTTTCCTCCTCGATCACCATAGTTACCCCTCATAACGAGCACTTCTGTATGTTCATCTCCAGTCTTCCTCCTTTGATGAGACCTTAAAAGTGTACTTGTGATCTCCTCTAACACCAGGGAGTCCTTCCCCCAAGTTAGGATTGTAACCAAATTATCGTTGGAACCCGATAAGGAATTCAGGAGCAACAATGCTTTATGTTCCTCTTCGAACTTTGTATCAACCTTTCTCAAGTTGCTCATAAGCTGACTGAAACATTTATATGTTGGCTCAAATTTAAGCCCTCCTTCATCTTGAGCCCGTACAATTGTTGCTTAAGATAAAACTTATTCGACAAAGACTTAGACATATACCTTGCCTTCAATTTCTTCCATGCCTTAGTTGGTGACTGCTTATCTATCACGTGATACATCATGTCATCCGCCAAGCACAAGCAAATTATCGCTACTCCCTTGGCCTCCATCTCCTTCTACTCTTGGCCCTCCATCTTCTTGGCCCTCCGTGATACGCCTTTGCCACAACCCAATGTTTGACGAACCATCAAAATTCACAAGAGCAAACTTTGTGCCGTCCATCTTCCTCCCACCAAAATGCTCTAATACCAATTGTTATGATCGGACCAATAGAGGAACAATATCGCACAAAGAACACAACATAAGATATAACATGGTTTGGACTATTGCCTACGACTACGATGAGAAAGGAGAACTTTTATTGATAGAAACCGAGTCACAAAACCTTAATACAACCCTAATAACATGTCCTTATATAGTGGACAACACTTAGGATATAAAAAAACCCTATCTAGGTCAAACTATGAGTCCAAAAATAAGTCCCACGCTGAATAGGAAAATCTGCTATAGCACCCAGCGGGCACTAGCCGCCCCCAACGGTCACTGGACCAGAGAATTTGTCTCTATCCTAGCGAGTGCTAGACGATGTAGTGGGCGCTACGTTCTCCAATTGCTCACCACCATCTCAAACAACACTAGCTTATTGTTATTTTTGGAGTTTCATTGATGATATAAATGTGCTTGATCTCCTTCTTTGCAGTCGCAAGTTTACAGGGAGTACTATGGATTCGACTAGCCACCTGGACTAGTTCTTGATTTCTATATTTAGTTACACCTTTTTTTGGATTCCTCGCAACTAGGGTTACAATTAGGATTGCTCGCAACACTATTTTACTCAAAACTAATAGCATCAATTTCACTCTGAAAGAAGTCAATCCAATTTTACAATGCTTGGTTAACCTCCCATGGTTTCCTTGATTTCAATCTTGAATTCCATAGGCCAAAGTGTATCATCCTTAAATCAAATCTCCTCTAAAGCACCTTGCAAAATGATTATTTCACTCCGTTAGCTAACATTTTGAATAGTGTTAGGGTGCTTGATGAGGAGTTGGCCTCATAAGATATCAATAATTAGAGGTTTGGTCTTTCCTATGACCAAAAAAGAAGGAAACAAATGATTGTCAAGGAAATCTGGAAAGGGCATAAGCTTTTTTACTTTATGTGGAGACAATGATCTTGTGCTTAGTGGGGTTCCCACACAGATTGCAACACTATATACTGCAATGCTCTTACTAAATGTTAATGGACACTTATGATTCCATCACCTACATTACCACAAGTAATGGTATATTTGTTGAGCCAGATTATGTAAAGCCAGCTTCCATGAACCACTTCAAATAATAATATTCTGAAGATACTTGGAAAAGAACCTCCCTCAATTCATCTATCTATGGCAAGATTTATCTGAAAGCTATGCACAATCTTGAAAGGGACTCAAGTGACGAGAAAATTAAGCAAGCTGTGTGGGCTTGGGATGTTGACATGGTTTTGGGACTGGATGGTTTTGTCTTTATACAAAGCTTGTCAAAGCATGGTTGCTGAAGACGTGCTTAACTTTGTCAATCAATTCTTTTATGCTTCTATTCTTCTCCCAAACATCAAAGCTTCTATCATTGCTTTGATTTATAAAAGTTAAGGTGCAAGACAATTCAAAGATTACAGGCCTATCTCTCTTGTGGGCAGCTTATATAAAATCATACGCAAGGTGCTTTCTCTGATTCTTAAAGTATTGCGAGCCAAGTCATTAGCCCTAAACAAACAGGGTTGATAGAAAGGAGACAATTATTTGATTGAGTTCTAATTTACAATGAGTGTGCTAACACGATGAAACTATCAGAACTCAGGATGCTTTTATTAAGGTAGATTTTAAGAAAGTGTTTCATTATGTTTCTTGGGACTTTCTCAAAGATTCTCTTAATACTACAATTTTTTTTCCTCAATGTAAGGACTAGATAGCTGGTTGCCTCCTTGATCTTTTGCTTTAGTGTTGATCAATGACTCCCTCACTAGTCTCTTCTCTTTGGAGCATGCTCTAAAGAAAGGGGACCCAATGTCTTTGTATATCTTATAGGCTATAGTCAAAGGATTTTACCAAATGATTTTGAAAGCCGAGAGTAGGTTGTTCATCAATGGCTTATCTTTGTTGAGAAGTGGTGAAAAATCTAAAGGGCCAGCGACAGCTGGGTAGGGGAAGGGAGGGGGTCCAGAGAGTTTTAGCTGTTATAGCTAATGACCGCTGGGGGTGCTACGACAGGTTTTTTTCTAATCAGCTCGGGACTTGTTTTGGACTCCTAATTCAACCTAAATAGATTTTCTTGTACCCCAAGTGTTGTCTACTATATAAAGACATGTTATCTAGGATTGTGTAAGGCTTTTGTGACCAGTATCCATAAATAAAAATTCTCTTTTCATACCGTGGATGTAGGTATTAGGCCGAACCATATTATATCTTTTGTCCATGTTCTTTGTGTGACTTTATTCCCGCATTGGTGCATTCCTAATAATTGGTATCAGAGCTTTTGGTTAGAGGAAGATGGATGATGCAAAGTTTTCTCTTGTGAAGTTTGATGGTTCATCGAATTTTGGATTATGGAAAAGGCGTGTCAAGGATCTCCTTGTGCAACAAGGGATAGTCTTCATGCTCTCAAAGAAGAAACCCAAGAAGATAGGGGATCAAGAGTGGAAGGAGATGGAGGCTAAGACGGTGGCGATAATTTGCTTATGTTTGGCGGACGACATGATATATCACATGATGGATAAGGAGTCACCAGCTAAGGTATGAAAGAAATTAGAGACAAAGTATATGTCTAAGTCTTTGTCGAACAAGCTTTATCTTAAGCAACGATTGTATGGGCTCAAAATGAAGGAGGGCTCAGATTTGAGTCTACATTTCAATGGTTTCAATTAGCTTGTGAGCGACTTCAGAAAGGTTGATGTGAAGTTCAAGGAAAAAGACAAGGCATTATTGTTCCTGAATTTCTTACCGGGTTCCTACGAGAATTTGGTTACAACTCTAACATTAGGAAATAAGTCTCTAGAGTTGGAGGATATCACAAGTGCTCTTTTGGGATTTTATCAAAGGAGAAAAACTGAAGATGAATAAATAGAAGCGGTGGTTGTGAGAGATAGCCATGGTGATTGAGGAGCAAAAAATGGAAAAGGATCCAAGTCAGGGTCAAAGAGGTTTAGGGAAAATTGTTTCTAGTGTAGAGAAAAAGGTCACTTGAAGAAGGATTTCCAAAGAAGACCTCAGGATCACAAGGGACGATCAGGTTCCATGAATGTTGCCTTAGGTTTGAGCTGGTCTGATGGTGACTATCTTTCTATTTTGTCAGGTCCAAAGAATTGGGATTCCTAGATTTTGGATAGTGCTTTTTTCTTTCATATGATGTTAAGGAGATGGTGGTTTGACACATACAAGTTCATTAATTTAGTTATATTGACTATGGGTAATGGTTTTGCTTGTAAGATAGTCGACAAAGGAGATATCCAAATCAAGATGTGGGATGGTG
>SOPF01025543.1:0-28503 GCA_012979155.1 Hypericum perforatum
CGCATTAAGCGAGGTTTTGCATCTTGCTTTGAAAATAAATACTTCAAAGCTGCATGGTCTGTATAGACTATAACTTTTGAACCCAGCAAGTATGCTCTGAATTTGTCACAAGCATAGACGACTGCAAGTAACTCTTTCTCTGTGGTTGTATAATTTAGTTAAGCCCCTGCCAGCACTCTACTTGTGTAGTAGATGACATGGACCTTCCCTTCTTTCTTTTGTCCAAGTACGCAACCCAAAGCTAAGTCACTTGCATCACACATTAGCTCAAATGGAATTTTCCAATCCCGCGATGAAATAACTGGGGCTGTTACTAAAGCTTTCTTTAAGGCATCAAATGCCTTCTGACATTCTTTGTCAAAGTTGAAGGACACGTCCTTGACTAACAAATTTGTTAGAGGCTTGGCAATTAAAGAGAAGTTCTTAATGAATCTTCTATAAAAGCCTGCATGACCCAGAAAGGCTCTAATTCCTTTAACTGTGGTTGGTGCAATCATCTTCTCTATCGCGTCCATCTTAGCTCTATCCACTTCCATTCCAACTTTAGAAATCTTGTGTCCAAGATCTATTCCTTCGTCTACCATAAAATGGCACTTTTCCCAGTTGAGCACAAGATTCTTTTTCTCACATCTTTCCAATACCTTATCAAGATTTTCCAGACAATGATCAAATGAATTTCCAAATACAGAGAATTCATCCATAAAAATTTCCATAATCTTCTCATTCATCTCCCAAAAGATGGACTTCATACAATGTTGGAATGTTGCTGGTGTACAACTTAATCTAAAAGGCATTCTGCGATAAGCAAAAATACCAAAGGGACAGGTGAAAGATGTCTTCTCCTGATCTCTGGGATATATCGCTATTTGGTTGTACCCTGAGTACCCATCCAAAAAGCAATAGTAAGAATACCCTGATATTCTTTCTAACATTTGATCAATGAATGGCAAAGGGAAGTGATCCTTCCGTGTGGCATCATTCAATTTCCTGTAGTCAACACACACCCTCCAACCGATCACAGTACGTGTTGGAATAAGTTCCCCCTCATCATTGATTACTACTGTCATTCCCCCTTTCTTGGGGACACAATGAATTAGACTCACCCACTCACTATCCGAAATTGGATAGATAATTACGGCTTCTAGAAGCTTGATCACCTCCTTCTTCACAACCTCCTTCATGTTTGGATTAAGTCTCCTTTGTCAGTCTACCCTCGGCCTTGCTCCATCCTCCATATGAATATGGTGCATCACAATTTCAAGGCTTATCCCCTGGATATCAGATATTTGCCAAGCAATTGCCTTAATCCTTTTGTTCACAATTGTGAGCACTTTGTCCTCTTCATCCTTGGAGAGCCTGTTCGAGATTATAATTGGTAACCTCCCTCCATCTATTAAGAATACATACCTTAAATGCGAGGGTAGTTCTTTCAACTCCAAGGATGGAGCTTTCACAATTGAGGGTGGAGTTCTGTACTTCAAATGAAACTCCAGTTCCTTAAGTAGACCATCCTTATCCATTTCCTCCTTCACTTTTTCCATATATTCTTCTTCTTCTTGTTGTTCTTCTTCTATATCCTCTATCTTAGAAATGTTTTCCTTACAAAATTCCAGGATACAATCTTCCACAACATCAATCTTCATGCACATCCCTTCATCAAGAGGATGGCGCATAACACTATTCATTTTAAATTCAACTTTCTCCTCTTCTATTCGGAGAACCAATTTACCATTATGAACATCAACCAATGCGTGTGCAGTGTTGAGGAATGGTCTGCCAAAAATTAGTGGACAATTCTTGTCCTCAGAAAAATCCAGAACCACGAAGTCAACTGAAAAGATGAACTTGTCGATCTTTACCAGGACATCCTCAACCACACCAAATGGTTTCTTTATTGTTTGGTCTGCCAATTGGAGTAGCATAGAAATTGGCTTTACATCACACAATCCTAGTTTTCGAAATGTCGATAAAGGCATCAAGTTGATACTTGTGCCTAGATCACATAAACACTTTGGAAACTCAGTGTCATCAATAAAACTAGGAATCGCAAAACTCCCAGGATCTTGAAGCTTAGTAGGAAGGTTCATTGAAATTAGAGAACTACAATCTATCGTAAGGGCGACTGTCTCTTTATCTTCCCACTTTCTCTTCTTCGTCACGAATTCCTTAAGAAACTTGGCATAGTGTGGAACTTGATCTAGCATCTCAAAGAAAGAGATACTAATATGTACATCCTTCATTTTCTCCATAAAGCGGAGAAACTTCTCATCCATTCCCGACTTTCTCTTTACCCTCTGAGGATAAGGTAGAAAGGGAATCATTGGTGGTGGTGCTACGTAAACTTCTTCTTCATCTACCACTTTTTCTTCTGAAGTTTTCTCTTGCGGCACTTCTTCAACTTTCTCTTCCTCTACATCTTCAACCTTATCTCTGCTAAAGTCCACTACTTCTCTTTCCTTAGCCCTCTCATTGACTGTTTGAGAAGCTATTTCTTTACCGCTTTTTAAAGCGATAGCATTAACGTGACCTCGAGGATTTTCTTTGGTAGAAATGAGGAGTGAACCTGAAGCTCTTTGGGCATTTGCCTTTGTAATTTCCCCAAGTTGTATTTCCGTATTGCGCATGGCAGTTGATTGCCCCCTAAGGAATTGTTCCAAATTGTTTTGCCTTGCTTCTTGACTTGCCAAGGCTTTCAGTATTTCGCTTTGGTTAGTTGATGATTCTCCAGTTTGCTGGATGAATTTCTCTACCTTGTCAAATCTTTCCTCTAGGGCCCCCATTCTTTCTCCCAAAAACCCACGTGGTTGAAAACTAGGTAGCGGTCCTTGTTGTGGTACACATAATGGTAGTCCTTTATCAAAAACAATTGCCATGCTATCATTATTGCTTCTATCTTTCCATGAGAAATTAGGATGATTCCTCCATCTAGGATTATATGTTGAAGAATATGGATTGTCCCCATTCGGTTTCCTCCTTGTCCTTGACCGCTAACAAAATTGATTGGCTCAGTTTGTTGGTTTATCATGGCACATTGACTTATATCATGGCCAATGTTACCACAAGCTTCACAATTTTGTTAAATAGTAACAGCATCAACTTTGGTTACGGTCAAGTCTCACAACTGCTTTGCCATTAAATCTAGCTGAGCTTGAAATGATGAGGAAGCATCAAGTTCAATCATTCCTCTCTTCTCACTTCTCCCAGTTAGTTCCCTCAGCTCTCTCATTGGTTGCTTTTTTCTTTCATTTACGACTATTCTGTTTGTTACTGCCAATTCTTCCAGAATATGGAAGGCTTCATCTCTTTCCTTCCTCAGAAAATTCCCATTGGAGGCAGCATCAACAGTTCCCATTGTTGTAGGTAAAAGGCTGAAATAAAAAGTTTTGAGCAAAGATTCCTTTGTTAAACCATGATGAGGGCAACTCCTTTGTAACTCCTTAAATCTTTCCCAAGTTTCACTCAAAGAATCACCTTTAAATTGTTCAAAGTTGGTTATCTCTTTGACAAGCTTGCTTGTCTTTGAATATGGGAAATATTTATCCAGAAAAGCATTGGCAAGTTCCTCCCATGTGGTTATTGGAGAATCTTTTAGTTGCTTGTACCATAGTTTAGCCTTATCCCTAAGCGTGTATGGAAACATTCATATCTTAACAGTATCATCAGATACTCCATGATACTTGAAGTTATCAGCTAATTCCATGAAGTTTCCAAGATGGTCATTTGCGTCCTCATTAGGTAGTCCATAGAACTGACTCGATGCTTGAAGCATATGAATCACTTCTAGCTTTATTTCGAAGTGATTAGCTTTAATAGCTGGCTGCTGGATTCCAGTTTTTGCTCCTTCATAAGTTGGTCTTCCATGGTCCATTAAAGATCTTCTCGAAGCTTGAACTTCAGCTCTTTGTCCTTCTTGTCTTTGATCCATCCTTGATTTATCTCTTTTAGCTTTGCGTAATGACCTTTCCACTCGAGTAATGTCTTCTTCAAATTCTAACGGAAAATTTTTTGTTGATCTGGTTAAGGGCATGCACGTAATTTTCCGCGCAAGTAACTTGTGTTGCAAGTAACGCTAAAGATTAACTCTAATTTTTTTGTGGTTTTGTTTTTTTATTTGTTACTATTTATATATATTATATTATTTAATTATATAAAAGCAAGATTTTCCTATTCCAAGTTCGTTCACCAAATCGAGTGTTTAAACTTTGATCCCCGGCAACGGTGCCAATTTGGTTCCTTATCCTCTCGGGCGAGAGGGTCTACTTTTTTTCCTTAAGTTTTCTGCTACTTTTCTAAATGACAGGTCGTCTGTCTGGACGACCTGGCGTACGCCAAAAGTTCCTGGCATGCGCCAGGTTTTACGTTTTTGAAGAGTTGGAGTACGCCAACTCTTTTGGCGTGAGAGTTTTTGCCTCGGATGGCCCAAGTTAGCGTACACCACCTATTTCTAGCGTGTGCCAACACAGCAGTTTTTCTAGCAGAGTTGTACAAATGAGTAAGTAAGGGAAAATCGTCCCTCAAGGACTGAGTTTAAAGCTTCAACTTGGTTTATTAACTTATCTAAGATCAAATTACAAAGTGGTTTGATGGAAACTTTCGTTCTAGGTTAGTTTACTAATCTAACAAATTATGAATTTAGTTACTTGAAGGTTAGGTGTTCCAAAACAGATTCTTAACAACTTATATTGCACAAATGAGCAAAGTGAACTTAAAACCACAATAATCATCGAATTCAGAAGGTTTACTAAGTACATAACATGGTCCTAGTATTTCTAAATCAACCAAACTACACTCTCGTGCTAGAAAGGCCTAAATTGCTTCTTTACCATGCTTAGAATGATAAGATGTTCTCTCGACCCCAAAAACCAACTAAGCACAGCAAAGAACCAACTATATGCATCACTTTAAGGACAATAAATCACTGAGTAAGAGTATTAGCAACTCCAACCAGCAACCTATCTAACTAACCTTTCCATTTAAACTATCTCCTCTTGGTTTCAAGTTTAAACTAGCTTCTAGCCTTGGTGATCAAGCAAGTTTAGCATAGCATTAAGTTCATTAGTTTGACATGTTCATCATGTTTTTAACCCTCTAAACTGTGACTAAGTAGTGGCTTTAAGCCACCAAACTCAAAGATCAACTACTCACACATGGTTGCAAAGAACAATATAATCAAAAATAAGAACATACTTAGCATTAATTAACAAAACGAAGAGTACAAGAGAGGAAAGCTTTACAAGGTGATCCTCTGCTTTTTCTCAAGTTCTTCACAGAAAAGATGGCCAAGTTCGTGCTGCCTCCTTCTCTCTTTCACACACTTGTCTATTATACACTAATGTTCATTATTAGCATAAAACAAAAGTCAAAAGTCAAAACAAATAAAAACTAACTTAATATCCTAACAACTATCCACCTCTACACCATAATGGTCTGCCAAGGTCACAAGAAGGCCAAAAATCCTGAGTGCATGGCCCTCTCCACTGTTTTCCACTCAAGAGGCAAGTGGCTGGCTGTGTCACTATCTGGTCTGGCGTGCGCCAACTCTTCTTGGCGTGCGCCAGATCCTCAGGTGCTCGGTCGTTCATGTCTGGTCATTCTTGCTTGTAGTCATTTGCTCCTGGTGCATCATTGGCGTACGCCACCTATCTCTGGCGTGCGCCAGGTCCTCAGCTTTGCTCTTCTCGCCTTTGCATCTCTCCTCTTGTCCATGCATCCACTCGTCTAGCTCGATCATCATCCATTTCC
The DNA here is from genome assembly GCA_012979155.1 of Hypericum perforatum. Classification (NCBI taxonomy): domain Eukaryota; kingdom Viridiplantae; phylum Streptophyta; class Magnoliopsida; order Malpighiales; family Hypericaceae; genus Hypericum; species Hypericum perforatum. The sequence continues at coordinate 5,743 of SOPF01025543.1, forward strand.
TCGAATTAGCTCCTAAAACCATAAAACATAATGAGAAACAAAATACACGACTAAAAACATGAAATAAAGAAAACTAAGACAAAGATAACAAAAACTAAAATAAAACAACCTAAAATACTAAGAACAAACTATAAAATAGACATAGGTAATGAGTGTTTTAAGCACTCATCAGTTGACCCTACAGATTATATGAGTGAAATACTTTATTTTCCTCGTGAGGTTAACCTTCTAGTGTCTTTTACATAGAGTTAACACTTGCTTAAACAACTGAGTATTGAGGTCTCTACTAGTTCATTGTGCTTTGTGTTTTGATTTGATGAACTAACTTAGATTATGATTTCATTGTGATGTGAGCTAATGTTTTTTAGGGAAGTTAAGTGTTGATCCATTCATGCCATGTCTTTACCTTGTTTTATGTTTGTTTGTTCTTATTTGATTTTTGTTTAGGTTATTGTCCGCATTTTGAGTTTTTGCTTGGGGACAAGCAAAGATTCAAGTGTGGGGGTGTTATGAGTGTGAAAAATACTCATTATTCGTGTCCTTTTAGCAGGCTGTTCATAGTGTTTTAGTTTGATTTATTTGTATTTTAGTTCTCGTAGTGTTAGTTTTCGTTCATTGTGTGTTTTTATAGAGTTTATCATTTTTTATTTAGTTTGCTTATTTTTAGTAGCTTATTCAAGGAGAAGTGGAGGACGATCGAGCGGACACACGAAGACAAGGACAAGACGAAAGTTGCAAAGGTAAAGAGTACAAAGTACGGGTAGCTAGCGCACGCCAAGGGACATGACACATACCAAGTAGCCATTACTCGAACGACCATTCACGTAGATGACCAAGTGCACTCAAAGAAGGAGAAATTATGAAGACATGGCACATGCCAAGTGAATCTGGCGGACGCCATACCAGTCTGACAGAAACAAAAAGTGGCTGAGTGTTGGACAAAAAAATTGGGAAAAACTTAAGTCGGCTTATGGTTTTTGTGAAAGAAGGGGGACAAGATGGCTGACTTCTTAGATATTTTAGGTAGATATTTATCTTAGGATAAGTTAGTTTAGATATTTTGTTAACTATTTAACTATTAAGCTTAGTATATAGGATATTTTGCTTTGTAAGTAGAAGTGTTCAAAATAAAGAGAAGTGTAAAATAGACAAAACCATACACCTCTCTCTCTCTTGGATGAGCTGGTGGAAGAGGAAAAAGGCTTGAGACTTTGATAAGTCTTCTTCCTTTTTACTCTTTCTTTTATTAATAAATATATATAGTATGTTGTTCTTGTAATTGCTTTTGATGTTCATATCAAGCATGTGTGGGTAGTTTGCTGTGAGTTTGGTGCCTTGATGCCTTATATGTAGCCACGGTTTAGAGGGGTATAAATGTGTAGGAACATGTTCTTATTAATGAGCTTATTACCATGCTTTGACTTGCTTGATCACCAAGCCCTTGTACTTAGTTAAATCTTGAGACCAAAAGGAGATAGGTTTGATGGAGATGTTAGTTTGATGATTTGCTGCTTTGAAAGAATAGAAATCTTCCTTAGCTACTGGTTGTTCTTTGAGTGATATGACTAGTTGATGCTTAGCTAAGTTTAGGTGGCTTTTGGGGGCAAAAGCACATCTTGCCATTTTAAGCTTAGTTAAGGATCGATTTAGACTAATCTAGTGTGAAAGTGTAGATTGGTTGCCTTTGAAACGCTTGAACCATGTCACATGCTTCATACACCCCCTGAATTAATTGGTTACATTGGCTTTTAGGGTTCTTAGCTCACTTTTAACTTTTTAGTTATTGAAAATCTATTTTGTAAACAAACTATCAAAGTGTTAGTTTTAGTGCTCTTTATAATTGTGTTTTAGACTTTATATCGTGTGTTCAATAAACCAAACTTCATAATCTGATCCTAGACTAGTAAGTAAACCAAAGAGTAGGCCTTAAAAATCAATCCCTGTGGTACAACAACCCCTACTTACTCTTATTGCAATTCGCTGCAATTCTGCTGATCAATTGGCACACGCCAGCTTCCTTAGCGCACGCAAAGTTCGTTCTTCCAAGAGCTTTTTTCTCGCGCTAGGTGAAGTTGGTGCACGCTTGAGCTTTAGGTTAGTTGAAGGTTGGCATACGCCGGATGAGCACGCCAACCTTGTCCGCCGAATGCGCATGCCTACCTTTTTCGGTGTACGCCGGAGAGACCAAACAAACGAATGATCATCCATTGTCAAGTAGAATTAAGGTACAACGTTTAAGAAGTGAATCGTGAGATACTCTTTCCCAAAACAAGTCATGACCCCTTCTACAAATTTCTCTAGAGTTTGCCTTGTTGAAGGTTTGACAATGCTCAGATATTCATCAATGAAATCAGCGGCTAAACCATACACGAGAACCCTCATCCTTGCCATACATTTTTGCAAAGACAACGAGTCTCCCTACAACATCTCACTTTTGTTAGAAGTATGAATCAACGACACTTTGTGCCTCAACTATTTTGAGGAACAATGGTCTATGCATGCGAGATCGACATCAGAACATATTAGCTCCATATGTTGGTATGTCGGCAAAACAATCATGTACCAAGCGCTTATCACCAACTTGTCAGCCCTATTGATAATGGTTCTTGGTGCACAAAGTTCTGGCTCACTATGCTCAACTTGCCTTCTTCAAATAATGGCCTCTATAGCCCGAATCTCTACTTCCATTTCAGCTTGCCATTGCTAAAAATAATTGACTATTAATATATTTTCATCCAAGTCTGAACTAGAATTAGAACTATTAGAACTCGCTATATTCGGATCAATATCTATAATTTTTTTATAAAGAGGAAAAGAGTTGGTGCCAAAAATAATAAAGAGGGTTATAACCATAACTGAAAATTTGACACACTTCACTAGATCTGTGAATATTAGGTAATATACAAGCCTATTAATTTTATCACACTATGAAGTATACACGAACGAGTTTATGTCTATTTGATTTAATAGTCTGTAATTTTAAGTTATTTTAAGGTATGTTTGATTACGCTAAAGAACATCTATATAACAAGATTGAGATAATGGTTGGTGAAAAGTATAGACATTGGAAGTTCAATTTCACTCTTTTTTTTTTTTTAGAAATCCTAATCTATTATAGAGATAGAGTTTGATCCCCTGATCTCTCCCCATCCCAACCCACCCAATGCCACTAGACCAAATAGTCACGGGCAATTTCACTCTCTCGAATAGAGCATTGCGATTAAAAGCAGAAAACAAACATTTTTTTGACATGATTATGAGATGGAGAGATACCTTGATAATTAATTTTAGAAAAGTAAGTTGCCATTTAACTCATGATTACGGACGCATGCTTAAGGTGAGGTATTTTAAGTTGAGCTTTGTGTCAATAAGGTAAAGTACACCTACAAAAATTAAGGTGAAGTAGATCATAGAGTAGCTTTTGAAGATATTTGGACCATTGAAAGGATATGTCATTTCTGAATAAATGAGGATTAAATTAATCTGGATCATTCCAATTGCTAAGAAAAAAACTGTGATAGCTTGCCTCAAAAGTTTTTACTAAATCTTGATAACAATGCCAGCGTGAACAACTTCTGAGGTGTGAACACAGTAGCTGCAAGCTCAGGGATATAAAATTTGTTATTAGAAAAACTACATTCTAAATAGTGTCTCACAAACTCTCTGAATATTAGATATTAAAAGATCGAAAATTAGCACAATGGCATGGCCCGTAAATAGTGCCATGAACTAACTCATCAATCTGGTTAAAATATGCGCACAAAACCTTAATATATCAATAATTTAAGCAGAATAAGTATGCACAGTTTTCCAGGTCACATGTAGTCATCGAATTTCACCTCAGTTTTGAAAAAAAAATTATCCTTCGTGGATCAACTAATTAATCTCTCTCGATAATAGAACACCTTGTCACTAAGACCACCCACAAAGGGGAGGTGTTTTCTCCCCTTCCCTCCCTCCGCCACTTGGCGGCTCGCCATTGAGCGAGGCACCCCTGCATATCAATTGGTCTGTTTTGATTGGATCACGTCGGCGGGTTTACCATAGTCAACTTTCTCTTTTTTAAAAATAATTTTAAAAATCAAAAAAATTCAAAAATTCAAAAATTCAAAAAATAAATATCTAAAAAATATTTAAACCATTTTACACTTTTCTGTTCGAAAGAATTTTTTTCAACATTTTGAATAATTTTTTAAAATTTTTTGTATCCAAAAATAATATAATCTTTCGGGTTCATAAAATTTGTGCGGTCCAGAAGTGTTTGAAAATTTTGTGTGATCGAGAATCCTTTGAAAAATTAGTAAATAGATTCCAACCTCTTCATAATTATTCATACTCATTCACAAACTTCTCTCTTTACCAAGAAAATCTAGATATAGAGCCAAATAATTTGAGTTTTGAAAGTTATTATTCTAACTCATAATTTGAGTATAGTTCAGACTCTAGACATAATAGTTTGTTAGTCAATTTTGTGAATCAATGGCAAATCAAAATGGAAGTAGAGATTCGAATTGCTCATTCGGAGAAGGCAAGTCAATCGTGTTGAGCTGGAGCACTCTCCTCATACACAAAAGTGCACTATCAATAAGGGTCGGGAAGTTGGTGATGAGCACTTGGTGCAAAACTATTTTGCCAACACGCCAATATATGGAGATGATAGTATTCTAACGACAATTTTTCATGTATAGATTTTTTTCCTTAGAATAGTTGAGGAGGTGAGTACCGTTGATCTTTACTTCTAGCAAAAGTGAGATGTTATAGGAAGACTCAGGATATCAGCTTTGTAGAAATATATGGCAACAATGAGGATTTTGTCGTATATGATAGTCATTGATGTCGTTGATGAATATCTAAGGACTATCGAATCTACAACAAGGCAAGCTTTACAAAAATTTGGAGAGGGCGTCCCGTCTTGTTTCGGGAAAGAGTATCAAAGGAACTTATAGAGAGTTAGAAGGTCGTGCACCTAAAGTGAGCTACATTATCAATGGAACCCTTAGAGAGTTGCCATATTATCTCATCGATGGGATATATCCACAATAGGCTACCTTTGTGAAGTCAATAATAACTCCGTCCACTCTGAAACTCAAGAGGGATAGAGAAAGGATGTGGAGAGGGTACTTGGATTTTACAAGCTTGCCAAATTTTCTTTTAGACTTGGAATTCATTAGAAAAATTATGATTGCATGTATCATATTGCATATATGATACTCAAGGATGAATGGGATGGATATGGTCTTTATTGTACGGAAGAATTCCACAATGACAAACCAAGCAGCAACTCCTTGACAAACTACGAATACTGTACAAAACACATTGAATCTCTATCAAACTTTATGACTGCTGATACACAATTTTGGAATAGAGAAGTCCATATTGCTCTGAGAAAAGATTTGATAGAGTATGTTTGGCAAAAAATTAGTAGCGGTAAGTTATTTTTTGAATTTTGTACTTCATTTAATTTGCAATTATTGATAAAATTTTTATTTTGCAAAATGAATTTTTGCAATTTAAAATTAAATTTAGCATTTTTTCAATTTATTCGAATAGTACAGTTAGCTGAATAAAAAAAAATTAGAGTTGAAAAAAAATTGACATGTAGTAGGATCGCGACTGTGAGCAAAACATTAAGAACAGAAACATCGCTAACGTGGAGCAAGGTCAAGGTACTGTAATGGAGATTTGAATACGGGTGGTCTAAATTTGTGATAAGAAACCTAGTTGGTCAGGGGAAACTTATTCGGAGAGGAACATAACCCCAGATGTTTAAGAATGCCTGCATTTGTTGCTAGCCACCAGACAGAGTGGCAAGGGTTGTATTCTTTAAATTTGTCTGTTTCAAAATCTTACTACAAAATAAAAATATTATTAAAATAATTATTACTAATATGGCTCAACTCGTCAATATTTATTTAGTACTCTCATCAATCTAATTGCTCAACGCTTTTGTATCCTTTTTAGGAAAGAGACATAGAAGTCATTTGTTAAAATAGAAGATATATATATATATATATATAACGCCCCGTGATTTAACCGACTGGCTCCATTGTATCAACACAGGTCTTTTCAGCATACTGAATCCTCACTCGCACGCATCCTGGGAAGTTTCCCAGGAGGTCACCCATCTTGATCCTACTTTCGGCCAAACGCATTTAATCTTGGAGTTCTTTCAGGATGTGTGCCCGAAAAGAATGTGTACCTTGTTGGCATGGATAGTAACAATCAAATCACTTAAGCAATTCACATAGTATATATACAGAGTATCATATTTACCCCTCCTTAAATATGCGACGTTCTCATCGTGCCGCCAGATATACGCAATCCTAGAATCCCTCATTCGATCCCCGAATCACATCATACAAGCTGAGGGCACTCTAATACCAAATGTGATGCCCTGTGATTTTACTGACTAGCTCCACTGTATCAACATGGGTCTTTTTCGCATGCTTTGTCCTCACTCGCACGGACCCTGAGAAACTTACCAGGAGGTCACCCATCCTGATCTTACCTTGAATGTGATACCCCGTATATGGACTATGTAAAATGCTTAAGTGATTTGATTATTACTATCCATACCAACAAGGAGCACCTTCTTTTCGAGCACACATCCTGAAAGAACTCCAAGGTTAAACACATTTGGTCAAGGGTAGGATCAAGATGGGTGACCTCCTCGGAAGTTTTTTAGAATGCATGCGAGTGAGGACAAAGTATGCTGAAAAGACTCATGTTGATACAGTGGAGCTAGTCGGTTAAATCACAGGGCATTACATTTGGTATCAGAGCAATCTCGCCTTGTATAGTGTGATTTGGGGATCGAATGCACCTAAAAGCAAGGAATTCTTGAATTATGTGTGTCTGGCACAACGAAGACGTCGCATATTTAAGGAGGAGTGAATATGATATCCTATATATGTACTGTATGAAAGACTTAAGTTATTTGATTGTTACTATCCATACTAACAAGGTGCACCTTCTTTTCGGGCACACATCCTAAAAGAACTCTAAGGTTAAACGCGTTTGGCCGAGGATAGGATCAAGATGGGTGACCTCCTGAGAATTTTCCCAGGGTGTGTGCAAGTGAGGACAAAGCATGTTGAAAAGACCATTGTTGGTACAGTAAAGCTAGTCAGTTAAATCACGGGGCATTACAATACATATTTCATAGACAGAAAAAAATAGAGAATAAAAAACTATTAAATGTCATAGTAATTGTCATCACAAGCATCTGGGTGTAACAGATGATCACTATAGCCATATAATAACTAATAGAGTCGTCATTGAAAGGAAGCGGAAGACTTGGCCAAAACATGGCTAACAGAAATATTAGTTCAAATATATTGAACAACACACGAAATGTAGTAAAATAAAAACAACTCCATGATGAAAATAACGGATTTTTTTTACTTGGTGTTACTATTCACACCAAATTACCATTTTAGTGCCCCATGGTAAAAATTATGGAAATGGTGTTCATCGAGAATTTTTCCCATCTACCAAACCGATAGACGGGTTTTTACCCATCTATATGGATAGACGGGTTTTGAATAGTTGTTGTGTTAGTTTTGATTTGTTGAACCATCGTTATTAATTCCGTGAATTAGAAAAGATTAGTATAGTTAATTAACAATAATGGTGAATAGTGAAACTTGATAATTGATTAAGATTGGTTGTTGTTAGTTTTGATTTGTTGAATTGTCGTTATTAATTATCAATAATGTTGAACTTTGAAACTCAAAAATTGATTAAGAATGGTGGTTTTTTTAAAAGTTAATTTGCAGAAAAAAATGTTATTTTGTAATTTAGACTTGTTGAACCTTGGTATAAATACTATTTATAGTTTTTTGATCATTGGTCGAAATGGTGCGATTGAATTACTTAGGAGTTGATATTTTATGCAACTTGTGTGAACATTTTTTAAATAATGTTTATGTAATAAAATGTCTCGCCAAACTATGAGAATTGAAGTGAAGTACGATAGGGCAATTAAGAAAAATAGGCTCACTGGTTTTGAGTACGAAGGAGGATATGAAGTCAAGTTATAATTTCACGAAGATATGTTAAAGTACGAGAGGTTAAGGCGAAAAGTGGTTGAAAAGGTCCCATTTGCTGCTAACAAAGAAATGAAGTCTTTGATATTCAGATGTCCCATAGCTTCAGGCAAGTTCTGACTAATTACAATCGAAGATGAGGAAGATGTTGTGACTATGGTGCAGATCATTATAGACATATACGGGGTAGAGGCAAGGGAAATTTTGCTAGATCTAATTATGGAGAAGAACACATGGGAGGAATATGACCCAAATCCCATACAAGAAAGACAATCGGACGAAGAAGCTGACGCGGGCTTAGACTCAAGTACTCCATATGCAACCAATAACTTGGAGTCGGAAAATGAAGAAGAAGAAGAAGAGGAGGTAGAAGAACCAAGCAAGGAAGAAGAAGAGAATGATGAGGAAAGTGAAGACGGAGGATTTCAGCTGGACCAGATAGAAGAATCACCTTGGTATGCACAGCTTTCCATTCTTGTATGTGATGCAAACACAAACCTGACAGTATATACTGATCAATGGGATTATGAAGAGTATGCTAGCAGTTGTTGTGGGCTTTTAAAGGAAGGCAGCATGTGGAAAACTAAAAACAAAGATATACGGGATATAAAAGGTGTACAATATGGCAGAGGGCCAAGAGTACGTCGTTAAGGGATCTAGGCCGAGTATATTTAGTGTGGAATATAAGAAAAAAGTCAAAGATTAATGCCAGTAAAAGATATGTGTATCTAAGGATGGAAGAGATGAACTGTTCAGTTATTGGAAAATTGTGAAATACAACTACCCCTATATATGTGGTCGAATTTGGGATAACCCAGATTATCAACAACTATCATCAGAGTTCATAGTAGAGATGCTTACAACAAGAGTAGTAGATAAACCAAATGTTTCTATCAAGTCCTTGAGGCATGAGTTGCATGGTCGTTTGAATTATATGCCTACGTATGCAAAGACTTGATGGGCAAGAGATAAGGCGTTCAAGCTATTATGGGGAGGTTGGGAAGAATCTTACACTTTGCTACTGCAATGGTTTGTAACATATCAAGCAAGCAACCCTGGAACTGTGGTTCAATAGAAATTTTACCATGGACAACCTGGTGTAGACCATTACACTGAACCATTTCCACCAGGAGTAAAGATGTTCTGCCGAGTTTTCTGGGCTTTCAAGCCTTGCATTCAAGCTTTCAAGCATTGCATGCCTGTTATGTAAATTGATGGCACATTCTTGACTGGAAAATACCAGCATACCTTGTTGATCGCTACTGCTATTGATGGTAATACTATTATAGTTCTGACAGTATTTGCTATCATTGAAGGAGAGAATACTGATAGTTGGCAATGGTTTATGGAACAAGTAAGGTTGCACGTTGCCAAAGACCAACGAGGAATATGTGTTGTCTCTGATCGATACTAGGGTATAATAAAAGTAATGACAGATGCACATGGCTGGGGACCAAGTATGGATGTTGTTCATCGATATTGTTTGAGACACATTGCTAGCAATCTCAATCAAAGGTTTAACAACCCTGCAATGAAATGTGATGAAGATAGCAGGTATTAACATTTTTTTTGAAAAGACCTTTTATGGTTAAAGTTAGTTGATTATCCATTGATAGACCTATTATGTATTGTCATGTGTGTAGGAATGCAAGCACAACCAAAGAAGTTACATGGTTTTTTAAGTCAAGTTTACCAGGTTAATCAAGAGGTATATGACTGGATGATTGAGTAAGAACCGGTTAAATAGAGTTTAGCTCTTGATGGCAGACGTCGATGGGGTCACATGATGACAAATATCGGCGAGTGTGTTAACAAAGTGTTCAAAAGAGCATAACGGCTTCCATTGACCGTAGTGGTTGCTAAGATTTATGCATAACTCACTGATTATTTCTAGAAGTGAGCGACATAGTGTATTGAAGAGTGTGTTCCTGGCGAGATAATATTGTCAAGTAAGCTCTGTGCCAAGTTGGAAAAATGGGAGAAGAAAGCTGAAAGGCATACCATCTCGATATCTAATCCTCAAACATGTGATTTTTCTATATCGACTAGCCTATCACGCCGCACGGGAAAAGGTGGGAAAGTACATTGGGTGCGTTTGGATAGATGTATATGTCAATGTGGCAAATTCCAAGTATTTCACTATCCGTGTTCACATGGAATAGCTTGTTGTAACAAGATTGGCATCAATGACTATAAAATATACGTCGACTGTTACTATCGCCTGGAGAACACACAATTGTGTTATCAGCATCTATTTGTCCCTCTAGGAAATCCTGCATACTGCGTACCACCAGAAGATCAGACAGTTGTGAAGCACCAAATATAGAATAAGATGGATGTAGGTCCTTCGTGCGTCAAATATTCTGTATGTGGTGGTAGGGATCATGTAAAAGCCAATTGTACAAACATTGTTACAGTTGCACAATTTAGAGTGGCTGAAGCAGCAAGAGCAGCTTCAAGGGCCATAGCAAAGGCCATAGCTAGGGTAGCCGCTAGAGCAGCAGACAGACCTAGTACTAGTACACGACGTAGCTAGTGAGTATTCTTATACGTTTGTGATGTAGCATTGTGTTTGTTATGGTCGCTAGGTTTGTACACTCGATCTTTGTTTATTTTGTTTCGGTTAGTTTTTGAGTGAACTCTAATTTGTATGATTCTAAGTCGAGTATGTTTGTAATACTTATTAATTTGATTTATGTGAACTCTGATTTGTAATGATTCTAAGTCCGATTTGTATGATTTTAGTTTTGGCATTTATTGGTTTATCTAATGGGATCATGGAAAGATTTTTGTCTGTATTGGAAGAAAATCTTTGTTGATGTTAACACGGTTGTTTGATGTTGCCTATTTTTCTTTTAATTGTTCAGACATGAGAAGGCACGGGAAGGGTCACGTAGGATCTGATAGTGAGGGTCCTGACGAATACGAGTACCATTCACCACTGCCTATCATCCACTTACCAAGCAAAGACATGCAGGAATTATATGACTCAAAGTTTGGTAGTATCTTTAGATGTCTTACAAGGCCACCCCCAGGTTACGTTGACCTAGTAGAAAAGGCCAAGGCTAAGAAAGCAAAGGCTAAGGCTGAGAAAGAGGCAAAAGTGAAGAAGAAGGCGCTCAAAGAATTATTTGGCGAGGCCGATGTGTGGACGCGTGCCAAAATCTATCTTCGTAATGAAGGTATTTATTCATAGCTAATTCATGATAAGTAATATACAAATTAATATGCACATATTTTTGTATACAGGTTTGACCAAGAACTCAGGACTTCAATTGACAAATTCAAGCGCACCCAATATGATTGTATCATCAAAGATGTAATGTCAATAATATATATTAGTTAATTTTGTTGTTACACGCCTTGCTACAAATTATTTTATAAATTTATTAGATGATGGTTGTGGTACTACTTTGCAGATTTTTCAGATTCTAAGGTATATACTATGACCTTTATTGCTAAAAATAGACTTGAACACCCAGATAAAATTGTACTCATATTATGCTTGTTGTACAGGATGAGTCGGATGAGTGTCAGAGTATGCGAAGGATGTTTGATAGTCATTACTTTGCAACTTTTAAGGTATATACTATGACCTTTATTGTTGAAAATAAACTTGAACGTTACTGACTAATTTGTTAAATAATGTTATGGTTATTGTATAGGACGATTCGGGTGAGTGTCATGATTCTATAGATGACAAAACTGGGACTATACATCCGGGACGTATTCTCCTCCTTCTGAATGTAAGTATATAAATATGTTGTGCACTTTATATAGTCGTCCCAGATGTCTAAACTATACTGACAAATCTTAATTTTTAGGTGAAGGTCAAGTACCATTGCAGAGAATTCAATGACCTTAACATTGGCCCAGATAATATTTTCAAGGTCTTTCTGATGAAAGAAAAAGAAAGCTCAGGATCGACCAAGCGTGATAGATAGTCAGTTCGGTTGTACCAATATTAACGCGTGTCAATTTGTTTGTTAGAATCACACAAGTGAAGTCTTATAATTTGTACTGAACGTAAACCAAATAACTATTGTAATATACAAAATTTATAACAAACAAGATCCTCGAACAACTAAAAACATTTCAGCCCTCTTACTTAAAAAACATATGAAACCCTGCTAATTCTTCTTTGTTGCAGCATTATCCTTCTTCTTTCTTCGGAAAAAGTATCGCCATTTATTTGGGCCCCCTCTACCAAGCAGCCTCCTGTTGTGCAGTCCATATCTGCCTATTTTGCTGGATATGGTGGCTGTACCCTAATTGGCCTCGTGTCTGCTTTTGGTCGCACGTATGTAGGACCTTCTTTAGTCTCTGTAGTACTCTCGTCGTATTCTGAACTACTAGGACCATCCATACGAGGAGCCATAAAAATTTGCTTATGACACATTCATAGAATGTTTAATAACAAAACAATTAGTAATTTGCTAAATGTAATTTAATATTTCATAAGATTACTTATGCGAGCCAGACGCAGCTGTCTGCACTGGTAGTCATGGCTGAACACGAACTGCAGGAGGATGCACTGATACAAAGCCAGCCATAGTAGGCTGATGATATGATAGGGGCATCCTAAACTCTGGCTGTTTAAAAGCTAAAGGCGGATGCACTGCTGGAGTACCAAACATGGAGTACTCAGAGTAAAAAGGATTCGGTGCCATCTGGTCTCCGAATAGTCCTCCGCTAGAACCCCGCTAGGACCACTACTGAGAAAATAATAGTATAATAATAACGTGGATCATGAATTGACAACGTAATAAAACTATATGACAAAGGTTGGTAATAGATCATAGACATACCTAACATATACGGACTGCATGAAAGTTGAAGAGACTAGAAGCTGGTCTCCAAAAAAACGCTATGACCACCACTGAGAAAACAACGGTATAACAACAACATGCATCACGAATTGACATCTCATTTACATAAAAAGTAATGACAAAGGTTGAAACTGTATAATAGACATACCTTGCATGCAATGACTACAAGAAAGTTGGAGAGGGAGGAAGCTGGTCTCTGAAAAAACCCCCCCTCTAGGACCAACATTGAGAAAACAATAGTATAAAAACAATATGCATCACAAATTGACAACTCATTCATTTCGGCAGTAATGACAAAGGTTGAAAGTGTATCACAGACATACCTTGCATGCAACGATTGGAAGAAAGTTAGAGAGGGAGAAAGTGCTGCCTGATGGCTGATAAACATCGGCAAACTGAAAGATGGCTCAGAGCACATTTCCTGCATAGGTGAGGGTGGGGGCTGTGATGCATGTGTCGACATCTGTGACTGTGATGGCTAACTCATATAGTCTCCCTACTGCATAGGTCGTACTTCGTCCTCAAGTATAATTTGACCCATCTGTATCTTACTCCACCTACTGAAGAGGTTTTTTTGTCGCCTCGTAACGGGAACTCTCTCTGACGTTGGCACATTGTATTCCATCGTCAGCGATGATGGTAGAGGTGGCTGAGGGTTCAGTATGTCCGTATATTGTCAATCCTCTCTAACAAACCTCAGCGCTGTCTCTAACAGTGATTTAATGTGCAGGTCGTGCTATGTAGAGTGGCGTATATGCTCAACAACATCTGCCTGTTGTGAAGACAAACGATGACAAGAAATTAAATAGACATATAAGAAATTAATTACGATAATTTAAAAAGACACATAATCGTTAGACTCACATTTTTATAAACCATCGCACCAGCACAACTAATGAAGCACCTAGTATGTAGCCTATACCAATCCATATAACCATCATGGTAATGGAGGTACAAGCGCTCCGTCAGCTATCCTGGAGGGCACACATAAGTATGTTTCATGTCCTTCCAAATCTTGATATGGACTGGGAAAACTTCATCCCACTTTGTGCCAGCTTGTCCTCGCCAACCCTTTGCTGTACTATGTGTCTCTTCATCTGGCTCAGGCAGGTGCGAGATACCCTGGACATACCCAAACTGCCATAATACCCGATCAGGGTAATGCCACTCTACGACATAGAAGGAAATCAATGGTGATCTCACTAGCCACAGACACCAATCTCGATGACATACGGCTAGTAATTTTGCAATAATGTCATCAGTATACGACAGCCAAACCATCTACAATGTTAAATACAAATAACATTAATTAAATTAAATTAAACACTGCATAAATATATATATATATGTGCACTAAGGAGGAGGAGGTTTTATTGCTTACGTCTTCGTCTTGCAGCTCATCTAACGTGCGCCGATACACCGTTATGCTTAAAATCTTCTTCGAGATGCGTCGGTTTATCGTTCCAGTCCACCTGTAATAAACACATTTACGCATTAATCATAACCAGCACAAAAAACAACAATATATTACAAGTGTCTAGTGAAGAATTTATTATTACCTGATGCCCAAAGTCTGACCAAATTCTTGGTCCACAGGGTTTTTTAAGACAACCCTAAGTGGGACAATCCTCTCAGCAGTCCACATACAAAGTAGCGCAAGATCGCCGAAGATCACAAATGCACTACGGTTGGTGGCCCTGCACAGCTAGTAATAGAGATGTGCTAGGCAAGTACTGCCCCAACTATATTTGCCTATTGAATCAACATTCAATAGCATAGGCAACCAGCACGAACTCACCCTTGTCTCGGTAGTCTCCAAAAATAAAATGCAACCAATTAGGCGCATTATGTTGGCTCGAACAAACTGACGTACCATTTCATCAGCAGCATCATCGGAGAGATTTGTAGGGTCGTAAGAATCCTCAAACCATCGGAGAAGAATGGCATTCCCTATCGTACAACCTACCATCAACTTTGGGTTCTGACCACTAAACATATATCTCTGGCCAATCTCGCGGTGACTGCTGCCCGGTTAATGGTATGCCATCGATCGAGAGTCCTTACAATATAGCGATGTCCTGAAGTGTGATGGTCAACTCCCTGCATGTGGAACGTATGTGTCTCTCGTCACCACTGCTCCACCAACGCAGTAACAACGGCTGGTTCAATCGCAACGTGACCGATGTGCCAAACATCCCAAAAACCTGCTGCTTACATGTACCCAATAAACGCCCTGTTCTCCACTGGTCTCTGCTTCCATCTGCGTCAATAGATCTTCAGGACCGCATCCACATCCAAATTGTCACCGCTGCCTGATCTCTCTGCATTCCATATTGCTTGTGACCGATGGACTTCTTGCAGCTTCAATAACGATCGATCAACAGTACCTCCATCGCCCAAAATATCTGCGTCCTGGTGTGACGACATGTCTGCGAAACAAAAGAATTCAATGACAAATAAAATTAACTAATAACACACATAAATACTAATTAACTACATAAAACAAATAATTACACAAATACATCACCTGGTTAGTAATTAAACAAATTCGCTATAACAAATTTAGTTAACAACACAACACAAATCATTTTACTATATTAAATCACAAAACCTAATTAACTCTTTCACTAAATTGCGTTACCTAATTAATTAAATTAACAATTTTGATTAACCAAATCAACCAATTTAACAATATACTTAACTATTTTCCATAACCAAATTATCAAAATTAAGAAGATAATTAACCATAATTAACAACAAATTAACCACCAAATTAACAACCAGATTATATCCTAAAATAACAACCAAAATTAACCATTTCTCTTTACCAATTAATAACTAAATTAACCCATTTCGCGTAATCTAACCTAATTAACCATTTCACTAAAAATTCAAATTATCACATTAATCAACAAAACTCTAATAACAACTCTAATCAATCAACAAAACTCTAATTAACAAATCTAATCAATCACTAAAACTATAATCAATTAACAAAATTCACTAAAACTATAATCAATTAACAAGATTACCTAATTAACCATTTCACTAAAAATTCAAATTATCACATAAATCAACAAAACTCTAATCACAACTCTAATCAATCAACAAAACTCTAATTAACAAATCTAATCAATCACTAAAAGTATAATCAATTAACAAAATTAAGTAAATAACCTAGGATATCCATAACCTACTAACCTAAAGGGGCGGACTGGGCGGGGCGACGGGCGGCCGGGACGTGGGCGGTTGGGGTGGCGGCTGGCGATGGTGCGGTGGCTTTGGATTTTCAGAGAGGAGGAGGGTTTCGTTTTTCGCCTTCTTCAGTTTTAGGGTTCGTCGTCTGTCGGGTAGGGGGTGTCTTACTTTTAAATCGTCTACCAAACCGATAGATGGGTTTTTTACCCGTCTATATATAGACGTATTCAAAACCCGTCTATCCATATAGACGGGTAAAAAACTCGTCTATCGGTTCGGTAGACGGGAAAAATTCCCGACGAACACCATTTCCATAATTTTTACCCTGGGGCACTAAAATGGTAATTTGGTGTGAATAGTAACACCAAATAAAAAAAATCCAAAATAACTCTGGTTAAACAAATCTTTTCAGAGGTAGCAACTCTTGACAACAAGATGAAACAACAAGGATAGGGATATTAACAAAAACACAACCTAAAAAGTAAAATAAGGCATCGCAAAGCAAGAAAATACTAGAGTTAACGATGTAAAAATGGATGAGGATCGGACAGTAGTTTGCGCTTTTGAGCGAGGACACATGGCGGTAATCGAAGACGTCGGTATTTCTTTTCAGCGGCTTGACACGAACATAAAATTTTTCTTGATCGATCCTTCCAGCATCGCAAGAAATCAAGTTTCTGTGGGCCACCTACCATTTTCCGTCGACGAATTACTGGGATGAAATTGTTCAAAGTATGTGTATTATATTAGCGGATACCCCACATAGCTTTTTGTGTGTAAAGCAACCAAGGACACGTTGAGCCTCTGAGGCGCACACGCAACTTTATCCATTTTCTTCCTACCTTTATTTGCCACTTTCTTCACCTTTTGATCAACCAACCCAATCAAATCACTTATTTGGTGGTCCAAGCCACAATTTTTGCAACAATGATGTTTCCCTTCCCTTCTCTTCTCGGACAATTTCTTAAAAAGTCAAAATCAAGCATTGCCTGGACAATTAACATGTGGCCGTTTCTTCGTCGGCCAACAGTTCTTTCCAAGGATGCATCAGCTAACAGTTGAAATAGGTTCTTGTTGTTCTCTAGAGAAGATATTTCTTGAAACTTCCAGTGATCTCCGTACCAATCCAAATATGGAGCTGCAGATTCCACCAATCTCCATTCTCCGCTAGCAAATTCGTTTTAAAGAATTTAACAGCATGACAAAGCAAGAAATGGCGGCATAAAACAAAAAATGTGTGTACCGGTCTTCCGACATTGGATTAGTCATTAGTTTTAGCAAAAGACGATCCTCACTCGACATGAGATTAATCTTTGCTTGTTTATGCATATGACAGTAAATACTGTAGTAGTGGGCATTCTTTGAACATTTAATACACATTTCAACTGGAAAAAAAAAAAGCAGCGTCACGTGAACTTGTTTACAACGTATCCATCTTGTTTCATCAGAACATACAGGACTAGATTGAAGAGATAAGTACAACCTTGGTAAAAAAAACGCAGACTAGGACCCCAAAAAATAATTCCTGGAGCCTGCAACATTTTCAGGAGAAACCCTGTCTAATTATACTTGACCAACAATACTCAGTTGGCTAATCTGTAGCATGGTTCTAGATGGTAAAATATATAACCTATAGGCAAGACTGTACAGGTGGAAGAGGTGGTCGATCTTTGGATGTCAACCGAGTCACCTCCACACAGTGACCATGGTTTTTCCTTCAGCAGAATTTGAGGGAACCATGGGTCGGGGAAGGGGCATGCTTGGGTCCAAAGGTGATGGAGTCTGTTCCTCTGCTGGAGGAGGCTCCAGTTCAGCCGGTTTCGGCATGTAGGTGAAGGACAAATCTTTATTAGCTGCTAGTGCAACAAGCTCCTTCTCTTCGAGCCCCTTTGTTGGCCCAAGGCTGCACCTAGCTGGTGTGTGCTTGGCCAATGCATCTTTGAATTTTTTTATCTGAACGGATGATGCCAATTGTGAGCAAGAAAAACTCAACAAGTATCTTACAACAAACTACAAAGGCATCTACAATAACCGCAGATCGATGCATCTATCAACTACCAAAACAACGGAAGAGTCCCAATCACCAAGAGAACCCCAGTCAGGAAAAATCCAGGGTTCCAGGCAGAAACAACATATGTTTTGATCTGAAGAACGAATAATGAGTGGAATTACAAAAATCCAAGAAGTGGAAACTCCTCATAGAAACAACACAATCTGGGGCACTAACCGTGGCATTAGTACAGCTAAAGCTGCATAGTCGGCCATGAGATCCTCTGTAGAACCGGAAGAATGGAAGTACATGGACATTTAAACTATAACACATGGATTTCTGCTCCTCGTAATTGATGAAGAGAAACTGCACCTCCGGATTCATCTCAGCAAGCTGGCAAAGCTACAGTAATGCAAAAGACCAGAAGTCGCTAAAAGTTTAAAGAACAAATGGAAGTGTCAAACCATACATTCATTTATCCTGCGATCCGTCGTTTACCTTGGGATGGAGAGCTCTACAGCCACCACATCCAGGGGAGAAGAAGGCAACAACTACAAGCTTATCGCCAGCAATGGTAAGGGAGTTCACGAGCTGCTGCGCCGAAGTCACCTCTGTCATGTTGGCCTGCAAACCCTTCTCCCACCATTTCTGAGCGCTCCCAATTCTCAACGCAGTCTGTTAATTTCCACAAAAATGTTAAGCAATAGCCGTCACAATCAATAATCACACAAAAAACACATATATCCACAAGATCTATACTTTTTTAGATTAATTAACTATATAATAACATACTGATAACAAACCAACACAAACCAGTTCACAATTAAAGATTTAAAAAATCCAAAAATATGTAATAAAATGTAATAAATGTAAAAAGAAAGACCAACGTGGGTTCTGATTCTGCTCTTGCGATCCTCGAGCAGAACACCCTCCTTCTTCCTTAGGAACCCCCTTCCCAACGACAAAGCCTGAACCGGTTTAGCCTTCAAAGGGAATCCCTTGAACCCGCAACACTTGATCGAGCCAATTTGTTGCTCCTTTTGGCTTCTATTAAACAGATAACAAGGAGAGGGAGGGAATAGATTTGCTTTGGTCAACATATCCGACATGGAAACAAAACCCACAAGAAACAGAGTTTAAAAGCTCAAACTTTGGGATCGAAACACCAAAAATGATGTATTTTTCGGATGGAAATAGGAAATTGGGAACTGAGTTTCTCAAGGTAGGAGGAGATGTCTTGGAATTTGGTACCTTTTTTGTTTCCCACTTTAGATTAAAGCCATGACGAGTAATTTACTAATTTATCCATTTCATTTTTTCAATTTTCTCTAATTTCGGGCTACGTGGGGCCTACCATCGTTTCCTTCTAGGATAAGTCGGCAGATAAGTTTTTTCGGTAAGATGAAGTGACTTGGATTTGGTGCTGGACGCGAAATAGGCTCCAGCACGGTGCTGGGCCCATTCCCGGCCTTCAGATCAGAAGCCCTAATAATTATTAGGGAAAATTAGGTTAAAGTCCTTGTCCTTTGGTCATTCAACTATTTTTGCCCCTGCTGTTTGAAAACTACCCTTTTAGTCCCTACTGTACAAAATAACACAGATGTTTATTCCCTAAAAATCAACTTAATTTTTTTGTATGACCATTTTGCCCTTCGTTTGAAAATTTAAACCAAACTCAAAACCAAAACCAAACCAAAATTAAACTAAACCCAATTAAACCAAACCCAAATAAACCCAGCTACCCGAAACCGCCGATCTCCACCACCTATGGCCTCGCCGGAATGATCCGAGGCCAGATCGACACCCCCCGGCCCGGCAGTTCTTCCAAGCCTAACCCCGAGCTCTGTTGTGACCCGGAACGTTGCCCCCGACTTCTCCTCCTCTGTCCTCTTTCCGTCGCTCGTCGGAGCTGCTATGGGCCGCACCGCCCTGATCGGAGCACACCATCACGGTCCTCTCCTTCAGACGAACACAACGGTAGGTCATCCGACCCTCCAGCTTCAGCCGTCCACCTCCCCCGCGTTGGCCCCCTCTACGGAGCTTCTCTCCGTTGTCGGCACCGCTCCACGACCCGGCGTGGTGATCGGTTCCCATTTCCTGGCTCAGCACTCCCCGGTGAACCCAACAATAGTGGTCTCCCCCGCCAATTTGCCCAAAATCAAAAGGCCCTCTTTTTGGACTTCTGGGCCCGCCCATCTGAGGGTTAAACGGGGGTAGTTTTGTCATTAACACTAAAAACCAAAATAAACAAAAAATGTGTTCGGTACGGTTACAGCAGAGAGTAGTTTCCAATTTAAAAAAAAAGCCAGAGAGAGAGAGAGCGAGAGAGACAACGTGGAGAAGCCGACGGACGAGAGAGAGAACGCTGGAAAAGAGGACGGATGAACCGGAGAACAGGAGAAGACGACGGGCTTGAACGTGGAGAACCAAAGAAGACGTCGGGCTTGAACATGGAGAACCGAATAAGACGACGGGCTTGAACGTGGAGAACCGGAGCACATTTTAAAGGGAAGTTTCATATGAGCTTCAACCTCTGGTTTATCCTTCGCTTACTAATGTTAGGGTTAGGGTTAGCAATTTGATTCAATGGTTTAGTGATCCTATGGTTTTAGGATTTTTGATCGTATTTTGTGTATATTGATTAGGTTTTAGGATTTAGCTCCTCGGGTAGTAGACTGGAGGTTGAATGTCGTTGTCGATAGCGAATGGAACAATTTGGTTATTCGATGTCTTTGTTTTCGATGGTTTTGCTTTCTGTTTTGATGGTGTGTGTGAACGTTATTCGATGGTGTGTGTGACGTTGTTCAATGGTCCTCATGTCGTGATTCGATAGTTTGGATGTGGTCCTCGTGCTTGTGGTGATTCGATGGTATGGTTGTTTGTAATTCGATGGTATGGGTTTTTGTAATTTGATGGTGTTCCTGTGTGTGATTCGATGGTTTGCATTAATTCAATGGTTTTGATATTTTTGATTCGATTGTTGATAACTGTGATTCGATGGCTTGAACATAACAGTTCATTGTTGCGTGTGTTTTGTGGTGTAGATGGCAGTAACATATAGAATTCCAACGAGACCAAGCCTACTAATTGAGGTGAACAACCTCTTATTTGGATTAGAAATGATTGAAGGGTCTGCTGCACGTGTAAGGTTGATTAGAGAAGCTGGATTTGGATACTTGTTAGATACGATGGAGGATGACATGTGCCCTTCCGAGGTAGAAGAGTTTCTTGTTGAATGTCGGGCGGATGATGATTATTTGTATGTTACCCCAAATTTTGTGGAGAAGTACGGACTCCCTGCTGGGCGAATCGATATTGACTTAAATCAACAAGAACGGAGCAAGTGTTGTGATCAAGTGTTGGGGAGATACCAGGTCAAGACTTCGAATTGGTCTTCTATTGAACTTAAAGATTTGAGAGAGGTGTTAATTGGGGATAGGGGATTAGTCTCGGACATAGATTGGTCCCAAATTTACATCCTTTATGGATTGGGGGTGTTTCTCGCTCCACAAGCAACCGACGTTGTCTCTGCTCAGTTCCATAACTTGATAAACCCGCTGAAAGAAGCTGCCAAGTACAACTGGTGTAAGTATGTGGCAGACCGGGCAAATGATGGGTTTTACCATGCGATAACAAGCTCAGCGTCTAAAGTTAAATGCTCTGGGAATGTTAATCTATTGGTTCAATATCGCTTGGCTCAACTTCAGCAAGCTGAGCAAGTTCAGGGCGCGGATCAACGTGGGGATGCTAGGAACGACATGCCAAGATGGGAAGAAATGTCAACTTATCAGATTATTAGTTACATACATTTTTTATTTAAATACTTTTATATGTTTATTTTTTATATGTGACCTGAATTCCTATGTTTATTTAACTCACAGCTAGAACGACGATTGGGTCGCATACATTATCGTATTGACATGCTGAATTCCGAGAAGCTCGCGATCATGAATGTGCTTACGGATAGGGAGAGACGGGGGGAGAAAGTAGGAGTGGATGTGGAAGAAGACGGTGTAGAAGAAGACGTTGGTGAAGAAGATTTTGCGGAAGAACCTGTTGCGGGAGAAGACGTTGCTGAAGAAGACGTTGCGGAAGACGTTGATGAGATGGTAATAATTTAAGAACTTTTTGCTATGATTGTTTTTTGGATGGTTTCTGTTATTGTGTTCGATGGTGTGCTATGCTTGTTTTCGATGGTTTGGTCTTCTTATTTTTCGATGGTTTGGTCTTTTGTATTTCGGTGGTCTGCGGGTTTGTTTTTCGGTGGTCTGCGGGTTGTTTTCCGATGGTTTCACCGTGTTGTTTTGGTATGGCTTGCTGTGTGGTTTTTCGATGGTTTATTGTTTGGTTTTTGATGGTTTGGTATTTTCTTTTTCGATTGTTTGATGTTTGGATTTTAGATGATTTGTTGGTTGGTTGTTTGATGGTTTGGTGTTTTCCTTTTAATTGTTTGATGTGTTTTTTGGTGGATGTAAAACAGGCTGCCCCGGGCCCGGTGGATGAAGCGCAAACACAATTGGAGGACTCTATACCTATAAAAGTAAAAGATCCAGTGGGATATTCAGTTGACCCAACGTCGGATGAGATGGTAATAATTTATGATTTTTTTGCTGTGATTGTGTTTTTGGATGGTTTTCTGTTATTGTGTTTGATGGTGTGCTATGCTTGTTTTCGATGGTTTGGTCTTTTTGTTTGT